>JAOUQW010000016.1:15625083-15640913 GCA_028565825.1 Olivaichthys viedmensis
TGCCTGATCGTGCTTTGGATACGACTGATCCAGTTTCAGCAAAGCGTTTTAGAGTGCCATACAGTGGCAATGAAAAATGCTCTCAGACTTTTGGACCCCACGGTATATACAATTCATCAACACATGAGCTGATAATGTTGTTGGCTTAACCAGAAAACTGAGCAGAAAATACTTTTTCCACAACATTACATCAGCTAACCTTCATCATCCATAATGTAGGACTCTGGAGTTCTTTCTGGTAAAGGAGGAGGACTGTCCTCATCAGACGTAGGTGTAGTCACAACTGGCCACAAACACACAAATACATACATATTATTAGCCTTCTTGTCACTTATTATTACACTTTATAAACTTGCCTCTACTTCTCTGCTTCACTTAAGAGGCATAATAAAACAAAAAAAAACATTAATCATTTCTTTGTTACACCTTAGACGTTAATCCATGTAAAATCCTTGGTATCTGTTAAAACACATCAATATAAATAATGGTTGTATGATTGTATTCTGACCTGTACTTTTCTCCTGCATTGGCAGTTCAAGACTTTGGGTTGTAAGAGCCAAAGTGGGACCAGTGAAACAAGGGTTCTCCATAGAGAGTGGTACTTGTGCTGACGCAGAGAAACTGTCAGTGGGCATCGGAGGATCTGGGCCAAAATATGGATCCTCCACTGTGAGACAAATAGAGGGATGCTGGAGAAGAGCTACACCATTGTTTATTTCTGCCTGATCTAGATGCCTCTTATGTGGCCTGGACTCCTGTATTGGTGTTGGTCCAATAAGATTATTGGATTTCAGAGCGTTAATTTGTTGGGTTTGGTTTGTCATAGCAGTTTCAGGTACTTGGGGCTTATGATGTCCAACATCTGTTTGCTGCAGTGGAATAGGTTCCGGTATCTGGGATTTATGGTATCCCAGAACCGTTTGCTGCAGTAGCGTAGATTCAGGTATCTGGAACTTTTGGTATCCAAGATCTGTTTTCTGCAGTAGACTTGGTGTGGCAGTGGGATTTGGGCTAATTTTAGAAATGGCCCAGCTCTTCATCTCATTGAGTACATCTGCGGGAGTGCGTTTGGCGCCAAGGCCCAGTGGACTGGGTGGTCGCAAATGAGGCAGCGGCTGGGACACAACATTTGGTGCAACATGGTTGGAAAGTTCTGTGGGAATCTCCTTTTCGGGATACCTATGGGGACAACAGAATTAAACATAAATGAAACAAAATTGCGATGTTGTGTTCTATGTGGAACCTGCATTTTTATGTCCGTGGTCTGTGTAAGATATATGGGTTTACAGTACCTGGGGTCATAGTATGACTGCAGTCTACTCTCTGCTGCAGGCTCTGGCTCTGAATCACTGAAGTCTGAAAACTCATCATCACTGGCTGCAGGGATGGGTGTAGGTGCGGCAAGAACCTGATTTGTGTTAAATGACAAATGCTGAATGAATCATTAGGTATGTCCCCTCCCATATGTATCACAAATTTGTGGCATTATGAAAATTCGACAAAATAAATTTTAAATCATTGTATTTTTATCCATTATGTGAACATTCCAAAAAGGACAAAAAAAAGATTACGTAAAAGAAACAACGCCAGTAAAAACACAGCTATGGGCTATGACCCAAACCATAATAAATAGTATGTCAAATTATTGTCACACCATAGGTTACTGCAGTTATCAAAGTTGGCTTTTTTTTATATACTATTTAGTATTGTAGTAAGTGGTTTGCGATGTAAAAAGTATATGCAACAAAATGATACACTGTTTTAAAGTATTATTTAGTACAGTAGTATGCCGTTTTTGATCTGGCCACAGTGACTGGAACTCACTACTTTATAATTATTTATTTAAAACATCCGTCACCATAACCTTAATCACGTGCCTTCGATATCGATTGTCATTTAGGCTTTTTATGTGCACCTTTAAAATTCATGAATGATGATTTCTTTTCTTTTTGCAGTTCCTGATAAGGGCTTTAATGAATGCAGATTAGTTTCCTTGGCATTAAATCAATTATCATAGAGTAATTATAGTTTATTGGAATTATATTTGATGAAGTTCCTTATTCGTCCCAAACAACTCAGTGAATTTGTGATCTCACCTCCTTTTGCTTGGAGTTTGACTCCATCATCTGCAAATGAGTCTCAAACAGGAATTTAATTGTTTCGTACACCAGTTCATACTGCTCCTATAGGATTACAAGAAAAGACAAAAACTCAGGGAAACAGAACAGGTGAACTTCTTTAATACTCTGTACTCTTGATCTACCATGTTCTTTTGTAAAAATGTATAAAAGGTATTCATAGTATGACATTCAGAGGCAACAGAAATAATAAAGTGTACCTTAGTTTGAACTGTCGAATACCTCTGGGTTCTCATGTCCTGGACCAGTTCATAGATGCTGAAGTCGTCTGGTATCATCTAAAAATTGGTGAAAAATGACATTTAAATATCTAGAAGACCATTTTTAGACTCTTAGTTTAGGTCAATAGGTGCAACATGAATGTCTGCCTCTTTACTGTACTGTGATAACCGAAGCATGAAATAGTGGAAAAATTAGCACGCCTCTCTGAAGGTTGCTCTTACTTGTTTTTTTAGTAGGTTCCAAGTGTAGTCAATGGCACAAAGGGCACCTGTCCTTCCGCAGCCGGCACTGCAAATCCCCATAAAAACCAAATGAGGTTAAGAACACAGCCAAAACATACAGTAGTCCTTCATTATTACAGCACATGGAATTGATAAGACGTTCCCCTGGTGAGCGCTATCAAGGCTTAATGTCCAGGTTTATCAACACTGCACCATGCTCGTGAATCAACAGAAGAGTGAAAATGTCTCCAATAGGATGTCTATTAATATCTGAAAGTGTAGTTTTTCCCAGTTGCCGCTAAGCAATCCAGTGACACTACAGGCCACTACAAAACCCTCTTGAGTTTGCTTGCACTCTTATGAATTTAATCATCATTTAAACCATACCACAGCACTGGAAATATATATATATATTTTTTTAAACTTGTATAACATTGACAAGCCATCTAAGCCCTCCATATCCTTTCCCTTAACTTGGCTTCAAGTAACTGTATAAATGTAAGTTGTAAGAGTGTTTGCAGCATCAGTTCTTTTCTACAACTGAGCATTGCATTAACCTGACTAAAGCTGTGCCTGTCTAGTTTGAGTAACACCGTCCTGTGTTGTATGAGGTTATGTATGCAGCGTCCTGTTGTGCCATGCTAGCCTATTGTGTCTAAACACCTCCGAGTGTTGCTAAAACACACACAGCCCTATGTACTTCAAGTAATAACACATCATCTGACATACATGCTGTGTATTTCCAATGAATATTGTCTAAACGCTGCAGGGTGACTAGGAAGAAGCATGACAGGCTTCTCATTAAATGTTTCCAGGCCTAAATGATTAAAGGCTGGAAATTAGGCAAATCGTGCTAGAAGCAACTTAGCAGGGCTTTTTCAGTTCACTTGAAAATCATCTGGCACAATCACGTGGCAGATGTCATGTCAATATGTCTGGCTTTATATTTAAAAAATTACCCTGCCCCAATAGTGGTACATAAGACACCCAAACATCACGAGACAAAAAAGATTGCAATGCTCTGTTCATTGTTGTATACATTTTGAAGCACTGCACCCCAAGTTAGGCTTATGCTTTTCCTGCTCTCATTGGAATCTCTGGTCTTTACTGACAGACCTGTGCGTTTAAGTGTTTGTGTGCTGTTGGCCAACCACCTACACGCATTTCCTGTGTGACTAAAGTGCACAAACCATAAAAAGGCAGGTGCAGGGTCTGCTTTTTTGCGTAACCTCAAAGGAGAACGTTTTACTTTGCTTTTCACCGACATTCAGCTAAGGTTCACCTGCAGTGGATGCAGATGGGTACATCCTCGTGCTCCTGGTACACACGCATGTCCTGCAGCATCTCCAGAATGGGGGGGATGGAGTCTGGTACACCGTGGTCAGGCCAGTTCATATAGTGCAGCTGCTTCAGCGTGCGAGACGACTGGCGGAGAAACAGGGTTGCAAATGTTTATGCTCAGCATAGCGTCCAGCAGCACTGAACGCAATGGTGCTAATCTTGAAAAATCGGTGCCTGAGCAGATGATTAGACAATTATATGTTGTGGATTGCAGCACTGCATGTGTAACTACTTTTCTTTTCCAGTTTTTTTGGTACTTCATATGATGCATTTCTCTGACTAAATCTGTACACAACAGCCCATTTACTCACTTTATTAAAAGTCACCTTCAGGATCCTTATCAAATAGTCTCCCTTGTTATCCTCGGATTCCTGCACAAGATTCAACAGCTCAAGTCAGAACATTTTATCGTTTTCACCCCATTGTACACAGAATGGTACGCATACAGCTGCACTTCCCGTTAACTTGAATTTTGGTGTACAAATGCAGAAGTTCCCTGTTCTTTAGCTTTTAGAAGAACTTCAGATTTACTAACTGCGCCTTGTGGTCATAAATAAAAAATAATAATACTGAATGTTACAGAAATTACTACTTTATAGGTTTTTTAATCAATGGGACCAATAAGCAGTTCTTCTAAAGAGTACCATCATGACTTCAGAAGTTAAATCTTCGGAACTGACGTCAAAGAAACTCACTAAAAATTCTTCGTTTTAGTTTTCAGTTTTCTACGTTTTTGAGGAACTCTTCAAAATCAACCTTAGCGTGATTGTCGTATTTAGAACTAGACAATGACTGGGGTTTTAGTGCACTTCATAACACTAGGACAGGAAATGTGGTGTGAGAGACAGGAACTACCACTTACACAGTGTATCATGAATGGTTCACACACAAACACATCCACCTTAGTTTCAGGCCAATAGCGCTCACACTTTTTCTAAAAGACAATAATCATATTCAGACTTCGTTAACATTTGCTTTAAACATTTGGACGTCAGCATTTGTTTAGTTATTGGTTTTTCAATACATGCACATACTACACATAGTATTTACAATTGTATTACACTAAAGCAAAAAGGGATCTGATACAAAAAAAAAAGAAAAGAAAAAAAGAGTGGATGAAATATTTATTTTACTGTACTTGAGTTCACGCACAATACGTTACAGCAAGCTTACCCTTCCCATTTCAAACTCCCTGCAAGCCATCACGATGACCTGAGGAGATGCAGAGAAAGAAAGAGAGAGACAGAGTGATGTTGGCAGTGAGTCTTGTAGGGTTGCAGTTCTCAGGTTTTAGCAACAGTGTGTCAGTGTGTCAAGAGGTCCAAAGTACACTTAATAATGGCCAAGTGCTCACCTGCACATTGTATTCCCAAAGCATCCTCCAGAAGTCCAGAACTGTGTGTGGCAGTGGGCCTTGGGTGGCAATGTACGCCCTTGGCCCCCAAACGCCCTAAAGAAGGAAAAGAAGATGCAAATCTTTTAAATGATTCATAGCTAATACAGGAAAAGGGTTTCACACTTTCAAAGCAAGTAGAAGTATGCAAAGTTTAGTTACCAAGTCACGGATGGATTACATTCCATCTGTTCATCTGTTTTATATTTATAATGTAAAGCATGAACTACAAGGTATTAAAGAACCTAAAATCACTTTGACTTTTATACCTTGTTAGTTCATGTTGTTCACAATTCATCAGTATCCATTCAGTTCAATTCAATTCATAACACTTAACAATACGCATCGTCACAAAGCAGCTTTACAAAAATCCGGGTCTAGATCTAATATCAATCACTTAAAAGACAAAATGCTTGTTTTTATATGATCATCAAAATACAATGGTTTTTGCCTCGAAATGTCTGTTACGAAGCACGCTGGTTTGGATACAAACGCAGGGTTTATTAGCAGATTCACTGGCAGACAGATCAAACGGGTTAGACAGAATCAAAGGTCGCAGGCAAAGGTCAGGCGATCGGCAAACAACACAATAGAGGCAGGATCGGAGGTCAGGTAAACAGACCGGGTCAAACACATGACTCTCAATCAGACTCCCGCTTAGAATTGTCACTGTACGCCAGCACAAGACTTCGCGGTGATGCGTGTGTATTTCCGGTTTATATAGGGTGAGGGGTAATGAGGTGTACGTGATCAGAAGCTGGGAGATTGTGAACGAGGAAGTGAGTCAGGTGAGGTGTCATGTGATAAAGGGGCATTGTGGGAGTTCTGGATTCCGGCCGTAGTTGTGACGGTCTTCTGATTTTTGACCACGTCACCATGCAAATATAATAATATTATAATAATACTTTTACTCAGAAACGCATCACAATACGAAAGCAAAATCTGTTCAGTTTTCTGCTTCACGTTGTCTTTAATTTCACATCGGTGATTTTATTGTGTGTGATTTTATCACGTGTGCCCCTGAGGCGTCCAGGTATATATCGTAACAGAGAATAAAAGAGCATTTGATTGGCAGGTTCAATACAGTGCACATACCCGGATGAAGTTGGCATTGATGTAGTCGGTGTCATTTTTGGAGGTGTTGAGGGAGAGCTTCACTCTGCTGTGGTCAACTGCAGAGAAACACAAATCATTGGTCCCTTCTCAGCACGGACAGAGCCGTAGATAGTAAGAGCGTACACACATGCAGTAACAATGATTCAGCCTGAGCGTGTAAGTCAGTAATAGAAGGCAAATGTTTCACTCACATGGAACGATGTCCTTATATCTGTTCTTCTTCACATTCTCCTGCTTCTCAGCAGCCTTGGTGGCGTAGGTCTTCTCTGTGCGGTACTTGGCGGACTGCCTCTTCAGTTTCTGATTGATCAAAACCAATATACACTACCAGTCAAAAGCTTGGACACCCCTACTCGTACAAGGGTTTTCTTCATTTTGACTATTTTCTACTGTTTTAGAATAATAATGAAGACTATGGAAAGAACACATATGGAATTATGCAAGTGTTAAACACATCAAAACTTTGTTATATTTGAAATTCTTAACAATGTTCCTGATTAAGCTTTGCACACTCTTGGCATCTTCTCAACCAGCTTCATGAGAGAGTTTCACCTTCAAGCAAGAGGCTTTTCTTAAACTTCCAAAATAGGCCGAGCGACTTGTTGTTCTGCTTCTCCTAACGTTCTGAATGAAAACTACTTGTTTGGGGAAACAGTTTAATTTTAAGTAAAAATAAATTTTGATTCAGAAATAAATGTATGTATGAATGTATACATGGGTATTAACATTTGCACTATTTACATTTGTCTTAGAAACAAATTTCAACCATAAGCCTTTATCAAAATGTCTTTAAGATTGTGAAAAACATTATCTAGTGTGTCCAAACTTTTCCCTTGTAGTGTACTGGTAATGTTTTACTTAGCTTAGTTAGAGTTTTACTTCAATTTCTGTGACTGCCAGAGAGCCACTGATGGGCTTGGATTATATTCTGCCGCACCTATAAGTTCCCTTGGATAAAAGTCACTGCCAAATGAATAAATGTAAAATGTACTTCGTAAATCAGCAATGAGAAATCACAAATCTGTGAAGTGGGTAAGAGGGATAATTTTCTGAAAAGTAATGCATCAGCCGTGCCTAAACATTAAAGGTGGGTTTATGTTGTTTTCTGCACCGCCAAAATGTTTTAGAGTTGAGGTTTGCAAGGTTTGTGTGTACGTGTGCGTGTGAATGTGTGTGTGCGCTTTTATGTATGCCTCAGTGCAACTGGTTTCCCCCTAGTCTGCTTGTCCCACACGAAAGTGGCCATCGTAATTAGTTAACTTTCCAACCACAGCTTACTTCTAAAACAGTGCACTGTGAGAGCTTCTCCTCGAGTGTGTCATTACTAGCAATGCAAAGCTCACTTTCCGGCTCAGCAATCCTCATTAAACATTTACATGCCTACTGCGTTCTTATGAAGTTCTTATGATTTAAAATAAGGCTTCTGTTTATGTGCACAGAGAGCATGGCTTTCTTTTAAAAAGCCTTTTTTTCTACAGTAGGTCAAAGGCAGCAAAGGTTATACACCTGCATGTTATTTCTGCAGAATATCTCAGTGCTTCATGAAAACAGGTTTAGTGAGATTGCAGTGAGACAGTTCTCGTTTGGCATAACTGTTCCCTCGTAGTGGTTAAAGGGAAGCTCATTCCTTTCTGCGCCATGACAATGAGTGTTGCTGCACACATAATGCTGCACTGCTGGGCCGAGAGCGTGTTTAGGATACACTAATGCGTAGGATTGCATGAGAAACAGAATTTTTTTTTTCTCACAGACTAAACAGACTCATTCTCCTCCAGCAGGTCGGGATTACTAGGAACTTTGTCCTAACCTGGTTCAAGAGTAATGGACCACCTTGAAATCTTGCTCATCTTGTCTGAGTAGGTTACCTGTGCATGCCATAGTGCTGCAAGATGACTTCACTATACCAAACTATTATCTGTATTATATAACTGTAACAATGATGCAAACTGCTGAAGGTGAGGTCACACCTTGAGAATTAAACTGAAGTAAAAATATTACTACTTGTAGAAACATAACCACCAGTCAGGCCTGTGAGGAAAGATCGCTGTCTTCACTTGATTGAATTGCCAGACAGCCAGCCAGGCCAAAGGAAGTCCTTCTGGCAAAAGCTCACACTAGGCATTTACATGTTATGTTCATTTATTTGACACGGGCTTTTACCCAAAGCGACTTACAGGCGAGGCAGAGTACAATCCGAGCATACAATGAAGCACTAGCACCGAACTTTAACTGCTGAGCTGCCACTGCCTAGTTTAGAGACCGCAAAACACTTTTTATTCAGCAGGAAGTGATCTGTGATATCAGTCGCAAAAGGTGACTGAGGCATGGCAGCAGTTGAGGGGCATAGATGAGATATGAGAGTGGGCTGAGTGCACGGAGAGAAGTCACTTCTCGTCCTTGATGTGAGCAGGACCACCATCACCCCTCAAGTGGCCCCTACATCAGGGATTGGCAGTATTTCTGATAACATGTACAGTACTGTGCAAAAGTCTCAAGCACCCTAATACCCTAATTCTTTTTTTAATACACATTTTGTCTTAGAGGTTTAGGTCACGTCTTCTGCATTAGTGCGTCAGTAGAAAAGAGCAATTTTTAAACATGGTGTTAAAGAAAGCAACATATTAGGTAATAAGACCCCTTTCCAATAAAAACATTATCAAGGCTGTCTGGGACCTGCAGAGACAGAAGCAAGTGAGAACCAAAGTCTGCAGAAAAACTGGTTCTCCAAGATGCTTGGAACATCCCACCAGCTGATTTTCTTTTAAAACTAGATAACAGTGTACCTAAGAGAACTGATGCAATTCATAATCAACAGCGCAGAAGTGAAAACCAACATTATGTTTGCAAATTACATGTCCAAGGGGCTGGATATAAAAGGAGGATAATAGAGAGCCTAAAACAGAACCTTGTGGGACACCATACTGAACGTTTTAGGCTATAAAAAATCTCAAACTGGTATTGGTCTGTAAAGCAAGATCTAAACCAGACAAGAACTTGTCTGTCTAAACCGACTGTGTTATCAAGCCTGTCCATTAAAATAGCATTGTCAATAGTGTCTAATGCTGCACTCAAGTCCAACAGAACCAAAACAGAAACATATCCACAATCTGAGGCAAGCAATAGATCATTGACCACTTCAACCAGCACTGATTCTGTACTACGATGCTTCCGGAAACCAGACTGAAATACATCATGCTTGTTATTCCTAATTAGAAAAGAATAGAACTGTTTGGGACTTTTCCCAAAATACTAGATAGAAAAGGCGTGTTGGAGATTGGACAGTAATTAGTAAGGGCTCCCCAATCACTGATAATAATTCCAGACGTAACTTAGATGGTATTGAGTCAAGGGCACAGGTGGTTCCCAACCCTGGTCCTGGAGTACCCCTGCCCTGCACATTTTAGTGTTTTTCCTGCTTTAACACATCCATGTTGACTCAGAACTGTCCTGTTAATTACCTGATTAGTTGGATCAGGTGTGTAAGAGAATGGAAAGCTACAAAATACGCAGAGCAGGGGTACTCCAGGACCAGGGTTGGGAACCGCTGGTGTAGAGGACAGCATAAAGTTATTGAGTTTATTAGACTTGTTAGACCCAATAGGACTAAACTCATCGATATGTTCTTGGATTACAGTGTCTCCTGGGTTTTCATCAGTAGAGGGTGGAGTAGGACATAGCACATACTTTTGCACTGTAATGTATTTGAAATTCAAAATAGAATTTTATATTTGTATTTGATAGTCATGGAAAAAAATCTGTACCTATTTTCGAATCTGTATCTTTTCAAAATACAGAAAACACTTAACATCATGTGAACTTGCCCTCATGCAGTTCTGCTGGATTTTAAAGCAGGCACTCAGACTACAACCACTCCCTGTTGTCTGCTAGCATACAGTTTATACTACTGTCCCTTCAAGTGTCTAAGCTAGTCTCATAGGAAATGAAAAGGTCAGAATGTGTTGACTGATGCGATTCTGTCCAGTATGTTGCAAGAACTGTGACTGTGACAGAATATTGTCCTTTATCATTTGTGGTACTTTGTGCTAACTACCGAGAACAAGTGCACATTTTCAAATCCATTTTTAGTCTATTTAAGCAACATAAAACAATCGATGTTGCAAAAAGAGGGAGTTTAGAGTGATAATGGCAGAGAGAGGAGAAAGCGGTAAGAGTGTAAAGTCCATGTTAGCCTGTGCATTCAACAGTCTGATTCACATTAGACAAATGTTGGTATAGGAAAATATTACAGAAAATAATATCTGGAAATATTATTAACATATATAATACATATATTAACTATAACTAATTAACTATAGCTATTAATATATACACTAGGGTTCAGCCGTCATATTTTATGAACAGTCATTATTCTGTTAACTAAACTCCTATACAATGTAGTAGATCTAATATATCTAATATAAACCACACACCTAAAGCTCTTTTTAGAGGTTTAGTTTGGTATTTAAAGTATTTCGGGGAAAAGCTATTTAAAAGTCATTTTAAAAGTTCAATGATAAAAATTTAATGATAAAGGAGAAATGACTACACATAGATAATTCCAGTATATTATTGAAGTCTCCACTTCAAGATTTGATCACCGCTTTCCAAAAAAAGAGGCATTCTGGGTATTAATGCTTATATTAGCATCACTCTTGATGCTATCAAACTTTCAGTTATTTTGGAGTCATCATTCTGAACACGTAATGTTTTACAGCTTTCTACAAATGATTTTAAACCTAAAGTGCATAAACACTAGAATCATATTACAATCACTTTAGAGATGTATCTGAAACTAAATGGAGTTTATTTTACTGAAAACACTGATTCCAAACTTTTGAACCCTACTGTAGTTCTAGTTCTCCTACCAGTCCCTTGGAATTGCATCTACTCTACGTATTTTCACCACCATCAGATCACTATCAGACATTCAACTGATTGAAGGCTTGATTAGTAGAAGAACAGGACTGATGTCATGTCCCTTTCAGTTCAGCTGTATGATATTTGGGCTATTTTGTATTTGGTATCAGAATATATTTTGGTGTATCCTTGCCTTACATGTTGTCATGCTGTATGAGCAGGCATCATCCTCTATTAACCTTCATGTTCTGTTCGAGTCAATTTCTCTAAAGAGCATGAAAAGTCATATTTCAGCAATTCTGATTTAATTCATTTTGACCTAAGAGTAAAAAGATGTGTGTGAAAATGTACTGGTCTTTGTAAATATAATGTGATTTTAGTCATTTCCCCTCCATCTCTTATTTCCACTGTCACATGTGCATACACACCTGCCATCATGAGGATCCCAAAACATGGGAAGGGCTTTTGGGTATCTTTTTCCATTATTATTGTTTATATTATTAACAATTGACCTAAGGAGAAGATATAGTGGGTCTTTTGAAATAAATTGTATGGTTTTATTGGTATAAAATGTCCTCGGTCAGTAGGATATCCATTGTTAAATAGTGAACAGAACAGAATGGTTACGTGTGTATATGTAAGTGTTAAGAGAGGGAGTGGGGGAAAAATACAACATGTAACGGTCAAATATACAAATGCTTACATGGAGTCTCTGGTTTCTTTGTTAATGAGTATACAGTATCATGCAAAAGTCTTAGGCACATGTAAAGAAATTCTGTAAAGCGAAAAATGCTTTTAAAAATCATTAAATTAAAAATTATAAATATTTTTTTTTAAATACTATAAAAGCAGTAAACAGTAAAAAATAAATAAATAAATAAATTTAAAAAAATCATTTTTTGGTATGACCAGACTTTGCCTTTAAAATCGCATCAGTTCTCTTAGGCACACTGTCGCAGTCTTTTAAGGAAATCAGCTGCTTGGTTGTTCCAAGAATCTTGGAAACTTGCCACAGTTCTTCTGTAGACTTTGGCTCTCACATGCTTCTGTCTCTGCAGCTAAAATCCCAGACAGCCTTAATGATGTTTTTATTTCAAAATGTGCTCTATTACTTAATATCTTACTTTCTTTAATGACTTACCAAAAAATATCTGTAACATTACATTTTTTGGGAAATGGATGTTTGGAAATCTAAAATGAGTTATTTTCCAATGACACGCTAATGCAGAAGACAAAGTAAACATCGAAGACAAAATGAATCTAAAAAATTTAGGGTGCCTAAGACTTTTGCACAGTACTGTAGATCTACTAAAAATAGCTTAATAAGCATATACTGTATAATTTAGTAGAACTGAAAAATCCTATATCTGGATGCTAGTTTTCATATTCAGAGAATACCTCAGAACAGACTGCATGCTGGTAAACGTTGATTTGAGTATAGTTGTGGAAAGAGAAGACTTGCAAGTTCTCTTTTTGAGAGAGCTCTCACCCTGAGAAGAGGAAGTCTATATTAAGGCTTTTTAGCCTCTCTAGATACTTGCCGGCCAGCTAGTTTATCCATTTTGATTTTGCTGAATTCTTTCACCTTTTGGACAGTTTGGTGAGACTGACAAACGCTACTACAACCGTCTGCTTTTTCGAATGTTTGGTAGTAGGAAGTCAATGCAACTGGACTAATGACATTTCACCACTTAGCAGTTCTGGACTGGTGTTCAAGATTATAAAACAAATCTCATTGTCTACTAAACACATACACTGGCTCAGAAGTTCAAGATTTTAACATAAGCTCATACCAAAACACTGTCTTCATTGTATATGACCTCGCTTTATTGCAAATGGTCTTTATCAGGAAGCCCCAGATGTGTGACTTTAATAACAGAAGCCTCTTTACAATTAGCCATATTAACAGGCCTTGACAAATGAACTCACCAAGAATTCAGCAGCGAACGCACCATCTTCATCAGCCGCCTTGGCCTCTTTGCTGGCATACTGGGCCAGGAAGCACCTCAGAAGCTGAGCTTGGTGTTCCATGGTGTGGCGCGTCTCCCAGCAGTGCCCTCTATCATGTCACATGGCTTTGGGGGCCCCAGTATAACAGTGTGCCCCTCAGCTTTTTTTTTTCTTCCCTTCGCTTGTTCACGCTACCCCTTCCCTCACTCTCTTTCTCTTTCACTCGCCCGGTCTGTCATCGCTCCGTTCAGTTGAGAAGTTGCCCAAGTTTTGAGGAACCCGAGCGCAGAAGCACTAGAGGGGCTGTCGTCACGGAAGCTTGTCAACAGGTTTCTGTGGTCAGAATAAAAATATCACCACAGCCCTCATCTCTCTGTGTCTGCCTCTCGCTAACTTGTTCTCTTCTCTCACTTTGCCTCTCTCACTAGTCTTTATTGTCTGCTTTCTCAACCTCTCTCTCTCTCTCTCTCTCTCTCTCTCTTTCTCTTTCTCTCTCTCTCTCTCTTTCTCCCTCTGTCCGACTGACACTGGGTCCTAGAGCCGCCACCCCCTGCACAGGAAACATGCAGTGGGCGTGATTTTGTTTTTGTGTCTAAGACAGAGCGTGTAATAGGGAGAAGGAATCTTGCACTGCTATGGCACTCAGCAAGCAGCTGAAGTTGCACGGCCTGTTGGACGACACTCGGGGTGTGCGTCGGGGCGACATTCAGGGCGTAACTGAAGTAGGAACATGTCTAAGTTTGACAGATGGCTGCAATAGATTTCATTGTTTCCACAGCAACCATGGACTTAAAATACAAATGTGTGAGTGCCTCCTCTAATTGTCAGTTGTGCATTTGGGTGCACAGCAAAACAAATTTAGGTTTAACCATCACAAAGGACAGGTTTGACTGACCATGCTAATTAAAAAAAAAAAAAAAAATTTAGGCTACCAATAATCCTCTTTTGGGCTCCATCTATGGGTTATTTTCAGAAGTACAACAACTTATTTCCACAGTTCAACACAAGATTGTTTTGCTGCAGATGCTAGTTAGTAAAAAATTACATTGCAGCCTACACACAGTTTCCAGAGAAACAGTTCCTGTTTACTACGCTGCAATTTTTTACTACATCTACAATTATTACTGAAGTACACTGCAGTTACTCCCTGGATTCTTCTTCAAAAAATATAAGACATATGGCATCTCATAAAAATAACTTTTGGGTGTACTTGTTTTCCCCCCACTGTTTACTTTTTTGAGATATAGACACAAGTCTGTCCTTTGTATCAAATTATCTGCAAAAGTGTATATAATATTAGCACTATATGCACTATGGAAAATGCACTACAGACCTGTGTGGCACACTAAATCTCAAAACTATTATTTACATTATTTAAAATATTTAAACAGGGTAGTCAACTTTTTAGAGAATAAACATACAAGACAATACGAGCAAACTGTATTATTTTTTTTAAGTCCTTTTAAAATAATATTCTGCGATATACTTTTTTCTATAACGTTTTTTCATACAGTCCCATCGCTACATGCAATCCTGATACAATGCAGAATATAAAAATATAATTTAAAGTATAGAATAAGCTGTCATAATAAACCAGATGTTGAGATTGCCTTCTTAAATTTACCCAATAGTTTCGAATTTTTCTCTGAAAAGACAAAAAAAAGTCTAACATCTATGCAGTAAACTTTATATAGGCCCTTGCAGTAAAAGGAGGGGTTGCTGTTACTATTGCTGACGGTGTAAAAGGCCATTTGAAAACCTCAGGTGGGCCGGCATTGCATCCTGTTTCAGAGGACTGCTTAGATACCTACTACACAATATCACAATGAGGGTCCTATACCTAGTGCTTATGTTTCACGGTGAGTGTCTTTTATTATTTGTTTGTTTAAAGTTATACTATAACGACCACTATTACAAACATTTTATATTCTTATGCTTTACGGATATTTGCCATCCACCTTTTTAATATTTGCCTAAGGTATGGTATGTTATACAGGAAATAGCAGCGAGTTGTGGTTTGTTAAAGATATTACGAACCATTTCAGGGCCAAACAGTGAAGCAAATATCCATACTTTGTTTTCTTAATTATATATATTTTAAATTCTCATTGACCATTTACACCCAAGTTATTTTTGATGTTGTTGTTTTTTTCACCCCCAGTTGGTGCCCAGCTTCAGTGTGATAAAACCATCATCCATGGCACGGTTAGGAGAGAGCTTAATGTCGTCTGCAAGTACAATGCAAAGCGGTTCCTCTTCAGTAAGAAATACTGGTGCCTTGGGGAGTCCAGAAGCACTTGTGAGATTTTAATGGATACAGACGGTTTCACCACGGCGCGGATCAAAAAAAGGGCTCGGATCTATGAGACAGAGTTCGAAACCTTTCGCATTCTCATGACGGGCCTCCAGCTGGAGGACACTGGAATCTACTGGGCTGGAATTGACAAAATATATGCTGATATCATGTTTAGGATCAAAGTTGAAGTAACAGAAGGTAAGGTTTTGCCTGCATATACACGAGCGTTCAAAAGTTTGGAATCACCTGTCGTCATATTTTATGAACAGTCATTATTCTATTCACTAAACTCTTCT
>JAOUQW010000016.1:15641013-15655478 GCA_028565825.1 Olivaichthys viedmensis
CGTGTTGCACCATGGTCCTGTAGGAACGACATTTAATTTCAATGTATACGAGGTATATGGAGGAATGACAATAAAAACCTATTTGATGTTGCGTTTTTTGGTTTGTTAATATGTTTTGCACTTACGGGCCACCGTACCCGAGTCTTTGTTTGTATTTACACAAGCACATCCATAAAACACGGTTGTGCATGTTTTATTTTACAATCTGTCTCTATCTGTAGATATCTGCTTGTTGGAGAAAAATCTAGAAATTGTCGGGATGCGGGTTGGGACGGGAGAAACCCTGTGTGTGAAGGTAATGGAAGATTTCATGTTAGGTTTCTATTAGAAAAAACGATGTTTGAAGCAACATGACTTATGTGCTTTCTTTTCTTTTCTTTTTAGTGGTGCAGTGTTCAAATCCTCCCACTATAAGCAACGGCCAGTTGGAACCCCTGCTGGATTCGTATGATTATGGACAAGCAGTCACATACACTTGTGAGGGAAGTTACACTCTTATTGGAAAGCCAGAAATATTCTGTTCTGGTGATGGAACCTTTCAGCCTCCTCCTCCTCGGTGTTTGGGTGAGTTATGCTGGATGACCTGTAAACATAAACACATTAGGGCCCAAGTGATATTTAGGTCCCACTGGTTTATCAACATTAGTGTAAGTAATGATGTCATACCTATAATGAATGACTACCAAACACACTGTAGGATACTAACAGAAAGTGATTTATTTTTATTTATTTATTTTACTTTTTATTTTTGTGCGTGTGAGAACATCTGTAAGATGCAATTATGCTCTTCTGGATGGCTGGTGGCATCATTGAGATTTGACCTCTCAATCTCTTTGACAATAGGGTAAAACCTTACACATTTGGGGAGCCCCAGACGATGTAGTTTCCCCTTTGGATACAACTTTGAATTTTACTCTTGTTTAAGGGTTTAGCATTGTGAGAGTTCATGTTGCATACAAGTTATTATATTATTATATTATACTATTATTATAGGTGTAATTATAAAATATTTTTGTTTATATTTAAGACAAATCTTTCATTGTTTGAGTTTTTGAATTTTATAGTCATATCAGTAGAGCTTTATTTAACTCGGACTATTGGTCTCTGCCTAATTTCTGACCATATAAAATGAATGCGGCCAATTATTATCGGTTATCAGAATTTCTTGATTGTTGAAGTCGGTATTGGTGACATTTTTCCGAATCGATTGGGCACTAATAAATGTTTTTTGTGCTTTTATGTTAATTAAAATAAAAGGATTTATTTTAAATATTTGTATTTTTTTTACGGATTTGATTTACATAGATTTGTAGCTTTTGCTTTATTTATAAAAAAAAAAATTGGTGGGGGGTTTGCAAATACAATTTTCTCCTGCTGTTCGTTTTTTTTTTTTTTTACAGTGGACCTGTTTTTTTTCTTCAGGATTTAGAATTGGGGGAGGGGGAGTCAGCCTTTTCATCATTAATATTTTTGTTCACTCTTCTTTTTATCCAGTTTTGACCTGTGATGAACCTAAAATTAATAATGCAGTCAGAGTTGAAGGCAAAGCACCTCCCTACAGATATAAAAACTTTGTCCGGTACCGGTGTGATGACGGCTACAGCATGGACGGCGTTGACTCCTTCACCTGCGAGGAAAATGGATGGAATCCACCTCTTCCAAAGTGCCTTGGTAATATTGATCAAAGTTTCTGAATGCTTGATATTTTGTATTGTCAATGTGAATCATACAGCCAGTGAACTTGTATTTGATTAATTTTATATAAATTAATACTTGTTTTTAACATATGGAATTGATGATATTAAGAACAACATAGCCTTGACTGTCCTGTTCTGAGGAATATTAATGTGTGATATGATCATCAAAATCGTTTATTTTAAAACCTTAAACGGCCACCGCCAGAGTGGCTGTCTACCTGAAAACACTCGGATTCTGTCACCTGATATTGGTTCTACTTTTTTAAAAGGTTCTGCCAGCTAATGCTTACAAACTTTTTAAGTTAGATATTTTAAATTGAACCATAGGCACAACTTCTGGCAAACTATAAACACCAATATGCACTAAAGAAAATGTTAGCTACAAGACCGGGAGTGAACTTGGATTTGTATACTTATTCCTCAGTCCTTCTGAATTAAACGATGGCCTTCTGAAGTGTCCACACTAACCTTTTCACGCACTTGCGTATAGTGATATAGAGTGCAGACGGAAAGGTTTTCAGACCCTTTCAGGTTTTTCACATTCTGGTATGTTTCAGACTCGTCTTTAAAATGGATTCAACTCATTTTGTTTCTCATCAATCTACACACAATACTCCACAATGACGAAGCAAAAACAGCTTTTTAGGTTTTCGGACCCTTCACTTGGTACTTGGTTAAAGCAGCAATGACAGCCTCATGGCTTGGTTTTCACTCTGACATACACCATCAGCTGTGAGACCTTATATAGACAGGTGTGTGCCTTTCCTAATTATATACAATCAATTCAATTAGACACAGGTGGACTCCAATGAAGTTGTAGAAGCATTTCAAGAACCATTGATGGAAGTAGATGCACCAGAGCTCAATTGCGAGTGTCATAATAAAGCGTCTGAATACTTATGTAAATGCAATATTTCGGTCTTTTATTTTTAATAAATTCACAAAACATTCCTTTGTCATTGTGGAGTATTGTGTGTAGATTGATGAGACAAAAAAAAAGAGAGTTGAATCCATTTTAAGATGAGTCTGAAACACCAAAATGTGGAAAACCTGAAAGGGTCTGAACTTTCCCTATGCACTGTATTGTATAGCTGATCATGCTTACTTAACACATGGCTTTATCAATAAAACAGCTGCAGGTCCAAAACCAGGTCCAAAACCAGGTCCAGAACCAGGACCAACTCAATCACCCCCATCAAACAGTAAGTCAAAAACTTTCCAAAAATTCTAATAGTGAAACCATTTATTCAATTCAATTCAATCCTTCATTCAATCATTCAATTCAATCCTTCATTCAATTCTTCATTCATTCAGTGTCAGTAGGTACAGTGTCCAAATAGGAAAATATATGGTTGATTTTCACAATTTTCCCACGTTTAACACAAACCTTTTAATAATGTCTCTGAGATTTTACTAGCGAGCTACCCTGCTTCAGTCTTCTCGCGTGCAGCAGTTTCTTGAAATCAGACTTATTTTGAAGTAATACCCTGTACTTGGTAATCTTCTGTTATTCATAGACTACAACCTGGGTCTGGCTCTTGGGCTTGGAATACCTGCTGCCATTCTGGGTAAGTGTACACTAACTAAACCGCTGCATGATTGCACCTGGAAAATAAAGGTTTTGATCTCAGTTGTTTTGGAAGATAGCCATAGATGACATACAGATGCTTAAAACCATGTGGTGATACTCCAATATAAATGCAGTTATGGCTCTAGTTATATGGTTAGTGCGAGGATTAGGTTTAAGACACAATTTGGGAATTTAGGGTTAGAGAAAGGTTCAAGTAATGGGAGTATACCTAAGCATCTACAAAGCATGGGTAATAGTATAGGTGTATATTACTATATAGAACACAGTGTCCATTATACCAAAACAATGAAAAACAATGAATTTTAAATTTACGGTATATTTGTGTTGTTTAGGTACACTAAATGTTTGCCAGGATTTTAAATAAATGAATTTTGAATTTGCTGGACGGTCCAATAAAACTCTTTCACCTTTCAGGAGTGATTGGTTTAGGACTGATCGGTTTACTAGCGTTCAAAAAGAGAAGGTAAGTGTAACACCTTTTTTTTATTTTTTTATTTTTTTTATTCAATGTTTTTCACATGAGATTAAATTATTACAAATTATTTAGCGTTTTGAATTGATGCTGCTTTTTCAAAAAACTAACACAATTTGTCCATCTCCACGGCATGCTCAATGCTTGCAGCTTATTTTAACCGTAATGTCTTTTCAGTTTATGTACACTTTCCCTTACTAATGTGCTTCAGTTAAGCCTCGGAACTTCTGCGTTATTGGTCACGGCATTGTATAAAAAAAAAATCGTAATATTTATTGGGTCATTTATATTTACTGTGCCCATCGCCATGGTTAGTACACATAGGATCGAGTCCTGAATGGTGTGTCCTGCCTTAAGAGGAAGGGTTTTCTGCAGTTGAGTAAGGTGTTTTGGTAAGTGGGCTGAGGTTTAACAGGCCAATGCTGGACTTTTGGGTTTCAGCTCTACACATGCTTACTCTGGAAAGGTGGCCACTAGAAATGAAGAGGGCGAGATGTAGCACCCTCACCGTCCTGGTAAGAACATCAGAATGTCTAATATTGGAGGAAATAAGAGCGGGGTGAGGGGGAAACTTTTAGTATTTGTGGTTGCACCTCATTATTTATAGACTTGCATGTTGAATCTTTACACATCACTGCCCACGTGATTTATCATAACATCTGACTTGAAAGTTGCCTAGTTTACCGTAAGAAAGGCTTATTGTCTATTTTATTTGCCATTTTCTGTTCTTCTAAGCAAAATGACAAAATGATATGGCTGTTAACTTTTTCCACTTGGTCCATTAAGTCGTCTCCTTAATCTGCTTAATGCTTCTAATTCACATCAGTGGCCATAAACGTACTTGTCACAACGTCTTGCTTTGTACAAGATCATTTATTTCACTTTGCCCTGAAATCTTTTCTAGAATCTGGTGACCAATACCTGACTGATGCCAAACCTTGGTGTCTTCCTGCTTCCTATTGGTTTGTATGTTCTCCTGCTAAGCTGGTGGACATCCACGAACCAGCAGAACACCACTTCAGTCATATCTTTGATTAATTCTTTTTTTTTTTTTTTTTTTTTTTTTGCACACTAAGCTGTTTAGAGCCTTAATACTGGTTTTCAAGATGCAGATTAAGCACAAATGTGCACTTTTAGTTTAGATTTAAGACTTTGCTTATCTGCATCTACAAAATTGTCATTTTAGGACCGGGGTTCCCAACCATTTTTAACAACGTAGACTGTAGCCCACAATATTTTTTGATGGATTGGTGTGTGTGTGTGTGCGCGGCGGACGGGAGGGGCAGCCACTCCTGCCTTGTCTGCATGTGCGGGCTGTGTTGGTGAAGATGGTGATGGTGGAGGAGGATCCATCCACATGATTTGAAAGAGGCAGAGAATATGCGGATTTGGAAACATCAAGGCGCCTTGGTGTGTTGGTTGTCCAGAAAGCGTATTTCTTAATACAATCTTCACTGATTTCATTTGTTAAAAGTCTTTTCCCTGCCATAGGAAGCCCAATGTCCTCACTGCCGCACTGTTTGGGACCTCTGCTCGAGGATGTTAAGCGCCTTTTACTAATTTGAGCTATAATCATTCATTTATCAAGCCGTATCACCGGTGTGCTGTAGTCTCTATAATGTCACCTACTTCACAGCATGGCTCAAACAAATATTACTTAATTCACTTTTGCCTAGTGTCTCCGGGATTTTTTGGCATTGACGCTTAATTAGAGCAATTTTAAGTTCTCTATCCTTAGCAATTCCTTTAAAAAAAAAAAAAAAAAATATATATATATATATATATATATAAATTCATTGCAAGAGTCAACAGCCAATCATGAAAGAAACCGTTTGGGCTCTAAATAGTCGTTCTATTTATTGTTTGTAACAAATGAAGACAGAATCCCCTTTTAAAAGAAAAGGTGTATTACATTTAACCAAAGCATGAAAAGGAAATCTTAAACAAACTGGGCTATTTTATTGGAAATGTCTTAAATTGGCTTTATACATTCCTTCTACCAGAACATGCTAATTTGATGTATCTTGCTTTCTAAATGTCTTGCCTTTTTTTCTTTTGTTTCTTTCAACTTTAAGTTCCACTCACTCTGAAACGTGCACCGCTGTTATTTTGCAGTAGAATCACACTCTGCATGGTAGACGTCCTGTCATGGCTTGCGTTGAAGTTGCGTGCGCTGAGGGTGATGGTGCCACAGTGTGCCAAAGCTCGTTTTAAAAGGGCAGTATTGAACGTGACGGGACGATGTTTTATCAGTCAACATGGCTTGTATCTGTAGTGTGCACTACAATCTTTATTAATAGCAGCCTAGTTTTGCGAAGTAATATTTAGACTAAATGTGAGTTTCTAACTAAACATTTAGCAACTTGTGTTCTTATCTCCTTGACTATAATTTAATAGTCTTTAAAAATCTTTTATAACATTTATAAGGTTAAAGATCGATTGAAACTTGACTGTTACTAGAAAATACTTACGAGGCAAAGATTGTGTTTGACACGATTGTACATACTTGTATAAAAGATTGCTGTAGTCTTGGCACACTGAAGGTAAAGTCCAAAGCCTTAATTTAATATAAAAATAAAAAAATCACCTTGTTTTTAGGAGAAGCAGTGACTGTTGTTGTAATTTGACCATTGATTTGTTTCGTATTTTCATGCTGTGCTTGCAAAGGAGGCTTCATAAGCTAAGCATAGGCGAGCATGTAGAGTCATGATGGATACTGCATGCAAAAAGAAATCACTTTTTGTTTTGTTTTGTTTTATTTATTTATTTGGGTCTATGCCAAAGTTAACTTTTTTTTTTTTTTTTTGTAATTAAAGTAGCTTGTGACCTTAACGTTTCTGTCTAATTATACCATCTTGTCTTGTATCTGATCTGTAAACACAGTGTGTGCTTTTGAAAATACGATGACTATTTTAAACTCGAGCGTCTTAGAGGGCTTTCAAATATAACGATTGTATCCATAGTACACAGCCTAGAGAGTCGGTGAGTGCTCTACAGAATAAGTAGATTTCACTATATATAATAAAAAATGCAGGTCATACATGTTCTAAATTCTCCAGAAAACTGCTTCAATTTACACAGTGTGAAAACAATATCATAGGCAGTATAAATTCTTAGGACTGCTTAAATTTGTGTCAGTTGCAATTTGTTTAAAGTTTGCTGTACTCGAATATGAAAAGTAATCACTCTTGTTTTCTGGGCTAAATGAATTAATGTAACGTCAGCACAGGTGAAATATCCACAAAGAAAGAATCTGTTCCTTTTCGAGAAGTGCAACTTTTTAAAACTTTTGTTCAGACTGTTGTGTAATCTGACATTTTATTGAAGTTTGCGTTAAAATGGATCATTGTAAAGCACTCAATCGCCCAATAAAATGAACTTGCGTGTTTAGATAATATTTGATCATTTTATGTTTTTGACTGTTCTAGATGTGGTGTTTTTTTATTTCGACAGTTTTCCTGGTGTGGCATCCGCTTTTGGTTCAGGTTTTTTATAGCGATCAGATTGTCTCTATCGATTGTTATTAAACTGCCCATGTCTTAAAGGAACACCAAACCATAATGCTCCTGTCATTTTCTTACTGGTGATATGAGGGTACTTTTCTGGTCGGATGCAGATTTTAGTTTTTGTGAAACATGGTTTTTATTCCACCTCTCACTAGAATGATCAAATTACTTTGCCTTTGGTATTGAAGAATAATTCAGTAGTATTAAATAAATAAATAAATAAATAAGATGCTTTTAAAACTGTTGGACATTTTCAGTAGTACATTTGGCAATGTGGCAGCTAAACTGCAAATAACCATAAAGCAAGTATGTTATATTCTAATAATAAAGAGTAGAAGGTTGAGAGTTTAAACCCCCAGACGGTCATAGCCACTGTTGGGCCTTTTAGGCAAGACCCTTCAACTGCTCAGCTGTATTGTGGAACGATTCTGTCTCACTTATAATTCACTTTGAGTGAAAGTGTCTGCCAAATGAACAGATGTAAATGTAAATAAACACTAATAATGACTTTTTGAAATGAGGGTAACTGGAGTCAGGTGTTTCCAGTCAATCTAGGTGTGTTTGTGTGTTAAATAGGACTGTATTTGTTGTTTATTTTTATGAGTTAGATGAAGGTCACATTTTAAGGCACAGAAAATCCAGATCATTCAAATGGTTCACAAGAATTCAGAGATTCTCCCTTCAAAACAACAGACACAAATCATTTATAAATAATTTTATTTCATACTCAACCATGCACAAGATCATGGCAAGATATCAAGCCTACTACCCAAAGCACATTTTGCACTCATCACTCTCGAATCGTCACATTTTTGTCCATGTCCATTCCTTATAATGGCACAAATATACATAAGCTTTAAATTACACATCCAGCATGAGAGAAATGATGAAACAGATGACACAGGCAGAGCCTTTTCTTAAGTGAAAACAGAAAAAAAAACGATGGTTTCTGGTAAAAAAATAATAATCTCAAATAGAGTTTAATTATAATCCAAAAAAAAGAAGTATAACCATAACTTGTGGGTTTCTAAGTGTGAAAATGAATTCCATCCTGAATTAAATTGCCATCCCGCACCAAATTTATAATAGCCCTATATCGTAAATTACATGTTTTAACCATTTTAAAGAATGTTTAACAGTAAAGAACATAACTTGATGTAAACATTGCACAGTTCTGTCCTCAGTGGCTTTCAAACTTTCATGAACCGCACAAATTATGACGCTGCCTTCAAATTTGGTCAAAATAAGGACAACTTTGAGGACCGTACACGACAGTCTTCCGAGTGGTACAGCCTGAACTTTTATACAAATCCAATAATGCCGCCTACGTAGATCACCTCCTCCTGAATGGAACGCAGGGACAGTGATCATATTAAGGAAATTAAATGTGAGGTGTTAACAGCACAGTAGTTTATGGACATTATGGACTTTTTACCACAAGCTCACAGAGATACACAATGCCAGTCTCTAATTACTTTGGCTTTGGTGTTGAAGGACACTTCAGTAGTATTTAAAAAAAAAAAAAGATACTTTTAAAACTGTTGAAGGACATTTTCAGTAGTACATTTGGCATTGTAACAGTTTGGCAAGCACTACATCTTTATTAAATAAACATTCATTTCAATGCCAGGAAAAAGCAACTGCATGATGGCGTTTTAGTATTATTTAGAGAAACATCTCTTTTTTTTTTTGGTCAGAGAAGGTAGTAGTGGTGCAAATAATACTGAAGTTCTGGTACTTCAGAAGAAAATCCACAGCATTAGAAAAGAAAAGTACTTATTTGATAAACTTGGTTTTAAAATGTTGCATAAAAAAGCGTCGGTGAAACCATAAATTGCAAAACCGATTCTGTACCTGAAACAACATGAGGTCGTAGTGCTGACCGAGATTAAGTCATTGGGATACACACACCGTGCATAGTGAGCGAGCTCTACAGTGTGTAACTTTTGGGATTGAAAACAGGTTTATAATATAGAGTCAGCAAAAATGAAACAGCCTGGCGATAAAATAATGCTAAAAATGAAACCGGAAGGCCGTCTTTGGCTTCGTATTACTCGTTTTGAGGCACTGATATGCCAGGGCCTTTGGGATCGTCAAAGCGGTCCATGGTGCGCACCTGCATGATCATGTGCAGGCCGTAGGCGAGGATGTAAACCATAAGCAGAGAGGTGAGCAGTCCCATCCAGATTCCTGGTGTGAAGAAGCTGGCACAGTCACTGGCGTACGAGAAATTCCCCGTCACGTTGAAGCCCTGGATCTGGTTTTAAAGGACATCCATTATTTGTTAAGTGGATCCAAACTATCGGTGTTGAGGTTTTTTTATTTTATTTTATTTTAAACGCAGTAAAAAATTGTTTTTAGGTCATCCAAGTCCTGGAATGGCAGTTAAAGTTAAAGCGACTGCACTTGTGGTAAAATAGTGAATACGTCTTGTTTGAACTGATGAAGCCTTTGGTACGAGTTTGATATTATTTATAATCATATAATTTACAGTTGTATGCAAAAGTTTGGGCACCCCTGGCCAAATGACACATTTTGTTGATTTTTGAAGTGAAAAGAAGTAAACACAATCTCTGCAGCAAACTATTTATAAATAAATAAATAAATAAAAATTTCTGCAAATGTTAATGCACGGATACTTTATATTAGATGAACTTAAAAAGTAGAAAAAATAAAATATTGTGGCATGTGCAAAAGTTTGGACACCCTTCCAGTTGTAAAGTCTTGGAACTTTGTGTGTGTGTGTATGATATATGTGTGTATGATTGTGTGTGTATATATATATATATATCATATACATACATATATACACATACACACAATTACACACACACATTCACACACTGTATATAATTATGATTTATATAAACGTATTAGATATAAGACGCCAAAAGTTCAGTCGCCTTGACTTATACTTGACATATGCAAAATGTTTGAAATAAACTCAGAAAATGTATTTAGAGTGTCTTGGGTCCATCTACCTTATAGGTGTTTCTAATAACCTGCCATACCGTTGTACTTATTTGAGGCACATGGTTGGACTCGGAAGGTAGTTTGACTTGAATGTAGCATGTCTTGTACACTGTATTCGCCTCCACTGTACTTTGTATGATCCGTTTTTTACCATATAAGTGTGTTAACCAGAGGTTTTCTAATCTAATGAGATGTTTAAAGAATTACAGGAAGTTCAGGAAGGTGCAGGCTCTGGTGACGCAGCACATTTGGTCATGATGTTCACCTCCACATGAGTCTAACTCATGCTAAAGTCATAATCATGTGACGTAAGCGCTGCCATGCATAGAGCAACCCAAGAGAATATAGGAGTGTGTGTTTTCTCTGCATGCACCTTGGTTACAGTATAAAGCCATGACTGCAACGGGTAACGTCTGAACAGCTGCTGCAATAAACTTTTACTATAATCACAAACTCAGAGCTTCATCATTGACTCAAAGAGCTAAGGGTTACGCAAGATCTATTAAACGGTGTTGACGCCGAGTGTGACGGTACCTGGAAGTCAGTGAAGAGAAGACTCCAATGGTTGGCGTTGTCTGTCGTATTGCGTGGCACCAGCAGCGGGCTCTGAGCGCTGCTCACTTTCTGGCAGTGGAAGGAATACTCGGCAGGAGCATAGATGCCACGGCTGGCGTTAAAGGTGGCCGTCTGGCCGTCGTAGTTCAGCTGCACCTGCTCCATGACCGTCCAGTTACGAGCCGACACGGGGAAGAAGAGCTTGCGCATCGAGAAGCTGGAGATTGAAGCACACACGTTTCACTACTATAGATATTTTTTTACATGTCAGACATGTAAAAAAATATTTATTTGAAATATGCTGATACAATAATGTACAATGGTATGCAATCACGTATACCAGCGTACATTCTGAATACTCACATAAGCTGGACGGAACGAAAATCCAGAACGTTTTGGTAATTCAGGACAAGTCTGGAACAAAAGATGACTCTCTCAATGTTTTGTTACAGAGTAAATGCAATGATTTTATACGTTTATTTCTCGTTAAAATTTCTCACATGGAAAGTGTTTCATTACAGATGGACCCAGTCAGGGAGACGGAGTCATTGAAAGTAAGGGAGCCCAAATCCAGCCAGGCTCCACCGTCGTAGCTGATATTTAGTTTATCAGCCCAGAGCAGAATACACGGCTGACCTTCGCTACTGCTAAAAGTCACCGGTGGTTTGACGGGTGGTTCTGCCAGCGTCTGCAGCAGCGAGCGTCCTGATAATTGCCAAGCCATGGACGTGTCCTGAATCACCTATGGAGAAGGAATGATGGCACAAATCAAATAAACAGAGAAGTACACTTGGGTCCATGCGAGAGAATTAGATTTTCAAAGCGGGCATGATTCCAACCAAAATACAATTTAGTCCGGTAGTAAGGTAGGGAGTGTTTTTCAGTGCTACACAGCATGAGAAAAACAATAGGGCACAGCATAGTGGACGTTTCATCATGTTCCTCATTAACTTTAAATTGTTATTCTTCATCTTTGCCAGAAGCAAAAGCATAACTAAATGATTTTCCATCATGTGAATGAGTGAATCAGTGTTTTTATGATCTATGTAGTCCAAGGAATGTATTGTGGCTTTGTAGACATGACAAACATGAAAAGATCCCCAGGGCTTTAAGGTAAAGCACGTGATCTGTGTGGTGCTGCCTTACGTGAGAAGGTCTCAGGCCGGTGTAAACAGCGGTGTACGGCACACGCTGAGCTTGCAGCACAGTCAGGACATGTCCAATGGTCTCATCTACAGAGGGCAATTAGTTACTACAGGCAGTATACTCACACAAATATTTGCCCACTTAGCATTTTTATTGTGAACTCGTGTATGCTCGGACAGAAAAATGTCATCGCCGAATGTAATTATTTGTCTGCAGATATTTTAAAGAAAACGAAAAACTGAAATAGGGGTCTTGCAAAAGTATTCATACTATTGTGCTTGGGAAGCTCCAATCTTACACAGATGAAAAACAAGGACACAATTGCCTCTTAATTGGATGTAATTGGTTTCTACCTGTGAACCATTAAAGTAACTGCCACATTTTCTCCATAAAATAAGTGTCAGGCTGTAAACCTGAAGTAAAGGTGCAAAAATGAGGACTAAAGAACATCCTATAGAAGACAGAGATAAAGTCACACATTATGCATACATTAGGAAAAGGGTACAAAATAAAATCCAATCCAAATCTCCCAGTGAGCACTGTGTGGGGTCAGTAATCATGAAGTGGAAGCTGCATCACACAACCCACACACTGTCTAGATACGGCTCCTCAAAACTCGGCATCTGAGCAAAACACAGACTTGTGAGGGAAGCCACAGACAAGCCAACAATCACTCTGAAGGAGCTCCAGAGTTCAGTGGCTGAAAGCGGAGTAAATGTACACAATACCGAGGACTCGGCACAAAACTGCCCTGTAGAGGAGGGTGGAAAGAAAGGAGCCATTACTTAAGAAAAACTATATAAATGCATTATAGTGGCTAGCTACGATATGGAAAAATGTTGTGGGGATAGATGAAACCAAGTTAGAACTTTCTGGCAATAATTCAAAGTGCTAAGCATCTAAAACTGCCTCAAGAAATACCATCCCTACAGTGAAGTACGGTGGTGGCCGCATCATGCTGTGGGCCTGCTTTTCATCAGCAGACATGGGGCATTATGTTAAAACTGAAGGAAGAAGGGACAAAGCAAAATAGATGCAAGAGATCTTGCTCTAGTCTGCTAAAAATGGTTCACCTTTCAGCAGGACAATAGACAGACCCAAGCACAATCCAAAAGCAACATTGGAGTGGCTAAAAAACTAAAAGGTGAATGTCCTAGAGTGCCCCAGTCAAAGTTCTGACCTCAATTACACAAAGAATTTGTGGCACGATTTGAAAATTGGATAACCTGCTGCAAATCTGTCAACACAAATGAAAAAAAATCAATCCAGAACAGTGTGCAAAGCTGGTATATACTTACCACAAAAGATTCAAAGCTGTTATTGCTTCAAAAAAAATTAAATAAAAAGGTGGCTCAATCGATTATTAATGTGTGGGGTATGAATACTTTTGCAAGGCCCAGATATCAGTTTTTCAGTTTCTTTAAAATATCTGCAGACAAAAAATGTAATTTGGCTATTAAATTTGACTGTCCGAGTATACGAGTTCACTATAAAAAATACTAACTGGGCAAATGTGTGCAAGTATCATGCGTAATCTGGAAATGTTTGCTACATTTCAAAAGGGGTTGAATACTTTTGCAAGCCACTGTAAAGTGAGAATAATAGGGGGCCTAAAACGGAACCTATTGCACTCTCTAAGGCTCTTAAGATTCTCCATTGATTACGGTATCCATTGAATTTGGTATTGGTCTGTCAAGTAAGATCGAAACCAGATCGAAACCAGAACTGGCACAAGCCAATGTGTATGAAAGATTATGGTTGGTTAAGCGTTTGGCTTAGCAGTTGTGGCTTTTCTTACAACTTAATTCATATAAAATTAAACAAATTCATAGTTTGCATGAGATCAGGTTGAAATTAAATGAAAACTTTCAACTCTTGGTGATTGTTGCCCACAAAGACCCTAAAGATGAAGGGCTTAAAACAATCCTGACGTTGTTTAGCTCATTTAGGGAATTTGATATGTTCATGAGTTCTAATGGGAAATGCCTTTTAATCTAATGTTTTAGACCTGGGCAAGTTTAGGGAACAGAGCATCGAACCGAGAGCGAGAGGCAAGTCTGTCTGAATGTGCTTGATGTTCTGTGTTAACTCTGCCCAGTGGCTTTCATGGTAACTCTTTGCCCTGAGCACATAAGCAAATAAGCTCCTGTTTAAACGTGAACTTCCCCCTCTCTATCACGTGTTGCTTTTTGCCTCTTGCCCATTTACATGCAGTCGCCTTTACATGCCTCTCCTCGCCTCTCGATTTCTTCTCATTATATTTGATAGATTTGTTAGGAAGTCTGAAAATATGCTGACATTTTAGCTTTCTTACATGAACTGCCAATATGAACAATAATATTCCAGATCTAAGCTGTGTATCCACAATTGTATACCTTTTAACATTACATTAAGACAGCCTTTGGTTAATATATATATATATATATATATATACAGTCAAGCCGAAATGTCTGCACACCCCTTTCACCTTATCCACGTTTCATTACATTACAGACTTATTCTACAGTAGATTGAGTTCATTTTTT
>JAOUQW010000016.1:15666284-15684114 GCA_028565825.1 Olivaichthys viedmensis
GGAGACGAACAGAAGAGAGATTGATACCACAGTGGATCAAAACAACAGTGAAACATGGTGCTGGATTTTCAATGTGGCCTCAGACTTTTGTACCCCACTGTATGTGCATCCATTTAATTCTGTAGATCAAATATGTCTTGAAGTTCGAGCTTTTCATTGGGATTTCCTCTTGTACAGTTACCTTGAGCAGCCATGCCTGGAGACGATCAATCGCATCAAGCTGTACAGCGAATCTTTGGCCCGCTACGGGAAGAGCCCTTACCTGTACCCGCTGTACGGCTTGGGGGAACTGCCTCAGGGCTTTGCCAGGTGAGCAAAAACGCAGCTCTGGCACCTCAGCTTAGGTGCCGCAGCCTATCATACTATTTTTCCACCAACATGCTGGTGCAGGTGCATAATTTCAAACTGTTCCATGATTTTCCACCACAAAAAAAAAGCCAGTTCTGGGCTGGCAAAATCGATTATGTTCCAGCACCAGAAATCTGCAGGCCTGGTACCTGGGGAACTGGGGAAGTCTGGAGCTCAAGCATGTCAACTTGTTTACATAACCGGCCATTTAAAAAAAATTAACTTTCAAATCAAAATCAATATCACAACTGTGAATCAGTGGTCTGTTGAAGAAAACAAGCGCTTTATTGGCAGTTGTAACAAACTGAATGGGACTTGCATTGCTAATGCTACAAAACTTCCTTTGACAGCAGCTACATGTTTAGAAGAAAAACAAATCAAAGCAGGTATCTTTTATCAATGACAACTGAATGATTGGATGGTAAATATATTCTCACGGTTGTTATTATGGTTTTACCGTGCAGGGGGGAACATCCACATTTCATTACATAATCATTTGGCTCTTAAATCATGGGAAATGCGGCCTTGTTCTTGAAAAGGTTATGTGAAGAACCGGACTAGCACCGGCACCCACAATGGCCCCGGCGCAGTGTTGGTGGAAAAGGGCGTATCAGTATTTCTTATGTAGACGTGTGAACATGGCCATTGCATTATTCTGTCTTTGTGTTCACAGACTAAGTGCCATTTATGGAGGAACCTACATGCTGAACAAACCGGTGGAAGAGATTGTCATGGAGGATGGCCACGTCGTTGGAGTGAAATCTGAAGGAGAGGTAAACTCAACTGCAGCTGGGTAACTTAGCACTGTTTACCTTATGCTCCATTAAGACTGTGTGTCCAATGGAGTGGACTGCAGTTGGTGACATGATTTTTGTTCAGCTGACATACACTACCAGTGAAAAGTTTGTATACACTCGATTAAATATATGTTTTTCATTGTCTTAAAGACATTTTGATAAAGGCTTATGGTTGAAATTTGTTTCTAAGACAAATGTAAATAGTGAAGTTAATGCCCGTGTATAAATGTGTTTCTGAATCAAAATGTATTTTTTTAATAAGTAGTTTTTACTTAAAATTGTATTATTTCCCCCAAACAAGTAGTTTTCATTTAGAACGTAGGAGAAGCAGAACAACAAGTCGCTCGGCCTGTTTGCAAAACTTTAAGAAAAGCCTCTTGGGTGAAGCTCCCTCATGAAGCTGGTTGAGAAGATGCCAAGAGTGTGCAAAGCTTAATGTCTTCATTATTATTCTAAAATAGTAGAAAATAATAAAAATGAGCAGGTGTGTCCAAGCATTTCACTGGTAGTGTAAGTGTATACATATACATAAATAGATTATGAATAGTTTTACATAGAAATCAATGTTATTTCCATTCACTCAGTACCGTATTGCTGAATAAAAGGGTATTTTCTGGACACGCTTCTGATTAGTCTATATACTAAGGTCTACCGCAAGCAGAAATGCTGCCCATTACAAGTTTATTGTAGATTAAAGCTGTGCCGCTTTGGATGCCTCTGACAGGATTAAATACAACAAGAAATCAATTTACTCCAAAACCTTAAATACATCCATGTGAAACTTTATATTTTAGCAGGCCGAGGCATTATGCATTATGACGTAGATTCACGTAATGAATATGCTGTAATAAGTAAAGAGATGATAGCTTGCACTTACACTGATGGCTTCTTCTAAGTCTTGTGTCTCTTCCTCTCAGATTGCACGATGCAAACAGCTCATCTGTGACCCCAGTTACATTCCCGAGCGCATGCGCAAAGCAGGCCAAGTGATCCGAGTCATCTGCATCCTCAGCCATCCCATAAAAAACACTAATGACGCCAACTCGTGTCAGATCATCATCCCGCAGAACCAAGTTAACCGCAAGTCAGGTCAGTGCTGAACAAATGACTTCCATTTGCTGCATCACCAGTTTTAGCCTCTTCGTACATGTTGATGCATTAAAATGGTTTTTCATTTCATTTATTTTAATCTCAGAAAACATATTGTTTACTGAGATTAAATCTGTTACTCATGCTGACAAGTAGCTGATAGAAGTTTTTTCACCCAATCATTTCATTTTACCTCCTTTTCCTAGTTAAATACTATACTTTTTTGTAAAAGTTGAATTAAAAAAAATTGGATTGTTGGCCCTTTGCTAGCAAAACTACATATTGTGTGTGGTAAAATGCACTGTGTACTGTATGTGTACTGTGATACAATATCCTAGCCATATCACCAACCCCTAGTGCTTTTTTACAATAGCACACAAGTAGGTTCATAATTAAATATTTAAAATGGCCCAGTGTAATCGGAGAATCCAGGATTGTTGTATCTGAATTAAGTTTCCTGGGTCAGAATAAACCTGAGCTACATCAAGCATGAGTGACTACAACATGCACGATGGTGATATATGCAAGACCCTGTACAGTAAACGCTGCACTAAATGTGCTGCAAATAACATCTTTGATCACATATGAGCATATGGTTCCTCAGTTCCTGCAGTAATTACACACTACCACCACTAGAGGGGGTGCTTACATCATTTCAGACTGGTCACATTTTGAACTTGGACTGTAAATATAGTCATTGGTTTTAAACAGTTTAATATGATCAGCTTATATTTATGATGTGTGAGATAATCCTCCTTTGATTTTTGTGCACAGATATCTATGTGTGTATGATTTCCTATGCCCATAACGTGGCGGCCCAGGGCAAGTACATCGCCATCGTTAGCACCACTGTGGAAACCGCAGAGCCTGAAGCTGAAATTGAGCCTGCACTCGAGCTGCTGGAGCCTATCGACCAAAAGTATCTGTTTTATGGATCCTCACTGTTTCATTATTTATACTTTCTTCTAGTGGGTACATTGCAAGCAGGAATCAGCTTTACTTTCCACAAATTCTCTACAGTCAGTTGCTTTTATCTTTTTTTCTTGCTTAGCATATTACACCTGTTTCAGCATCACTACACTGGTTGCTTTGCACTGCACTGGTTGTTTCAGTTTCAGTTTTTGAAACTCTTAATGGCTTAGGATCTTCATACATCTCTCAATGCCTGACAGACTGTGTTCCAAATTGAGTTTTAAGATCATCAAGTTCAGTCTTACTGAATATCTTAAGAGTTAAGCAGAAGGAAAGTGGCGAAACAGCCATTTGTTTTTATCTTCCAAAAATCTGGAACTCAGCATTTATCATGCACCTTTTAGTACAATTTTTAGAAACAGCTCAATACCAACTTTTTTATTTGGCCTTTGACAGACAGACAGACAGACGTACTTTATTGATCCCCAAGGGGAAATTAATAATCGTGGTATTTTATTTTATTTTTTAAAATAATTGTTGTACCGTTGTGTCGTTATTTTATCATTGTAGTATGTCTTTTGTTTTTACTTACTTTTGTAATATTTACTTACTATATGTCTTTTTTTATATACTGTAAAGCACTTTGAGCTGTATTTTTTAATTTATTTATTAAAGGTGCTATGGAAAAGTACCAATACTATGACTACTAATTATAAATGATTTATTATAAATTATTTATTAATTATTTTATACATATAACAACTATATTATGATTATTATTAGTAGTAGTAGTAGTAATAATAATAATATTGTTGTTGTTTATGTTTATCATTCTGTCTTTATTCTATAGGTTCGTGGCTATCAGTGACATGTATGAACCAAGAGATGATTTGTCAGAGAGCCAGGTGAGTGCTCCCACCTTTCTCGATCTTTTCTAAACCTAGCCGAGCGAAAAAAGTGTCCAGAAGAAAAGTCTGTCCTTTGTGATGTCTTGCAGATTTTCGCGTCGCGGTCTTACGACGCCACCACTCACTTCGAGACGACCTGCAACGACATCAAGGACATCTACAAGCGCATGACTGGCAGCGACTTCGACTTCGAGAACATGAAGCGCAAACAGAACGACGTCTTCGGGGAGGATGAGCAGTGAGTGAGGGAGACGAGATGGAGGGGAGGAGAAGGCAGTAGACGAGGACAGCTGCAAGTGGGACAGACAGTGGCAGATTTGGAGGGTTTGAGCTTGACTAGATTATTTGTAGCTGGTATCAATTAGGCGGGGTTATAGCGATTAAACCAGGCTGCGGGGGTCATTCAGCTGTCCTTCATTTTCCTTTTAATTGTCTTGCTCCTTGCTTCCTCCTCCCTCTCGGTCCCTTTTACAAGTTATGTACATTTTAGCACAGAGGCACAATGCTCTTACGCTCACATTCCCCAGCTCATCCTTCACGAAGCAGTCTTAAATTCTTGTGAACATGGTACGCATCATTTCTGAGCTACTGTCTTGTTGAAGTGAAACATATCTAAGCCTTATTTATTCGGGAGTCGTTATTTCGGTTTGATGAATGATGCCTTTGACAGCAGCCCTTGTGTCTTTACAAAATCCATTAACACTAGGAACAGTGTCTCAAGAAGATATGACATGTGAAATCACTAGAAAAACAAAACCAAGCCTTTTTAGCTTCCACACATTTTGTGTCTTATATGACATATTATTAACATAATTGTTCAATTAACACGCAAAGAGAATCATCAGGCCTTTACAGACTTTTACTAAATGTCATCACAGAAGTAGGCTTATCTAAAATATAGACAGTTTGCCTTTAAATATATTTATCAGTAGACATGCATGCGTCTTTCGGTCAATGTTCTGATAACACTCCACTGCATTCTCTTTCCAAACAACACTGCTTTTATCCTAAACCCTCTACAAACGTGCTCGGCTTCTTTAACAGTTGGATAAAGGTGGGGTATGAAACCAAATATGTCGTGCGGAATTGGAGTTAAAAGCCATTAATGTAACATTTTTGTTGCCTATGTAGAAGGATGTAAACGATCTATCTAACTGTGTATCTCCGGCAGCAGCAGTTTCTATAGAAATTATGTTAATGTGAAGTTTGAAGTCAATGAATATTGTGCCCCGTTGTGGTTTGACACTTACTATATCTTCTAGGTGTTCTGCTTTGTTAAACTAGGCTGGACCCTGGTCTGAGAACTTGGGAGTTGCGTGTTCTCTTCTCTCTCTTTGTGTTGATTTTGATAGAAATTGTGCTGGAGTGGGTTCTACCATGAACTGTTGGTCATCATGCTTCCTGAGTCACTTCATTTATACTTAAACATCAGTGCATAAAGAGTTAACCGGTAATGTTATGTTAGCTTTGTCATTTTTAAATTACATAAGGAACAGGACTTTCAGCAGTGCCTTTCCACGTGTTATTTTTAAATGACCAAATCCCACAGAGGGTTTATTCCAGCTTTTATATTCTCAAAAACTCTTTCAAGTGCAGTTTTTTGTGTGTTTTCCGTTACCGTAGATGGTTTTGGTGGACATCCTGTGCCACCACCATGCAGTTTGAGTACTTACTATGCTAAGCACATGCACTGGTTCGATGTCGTGGTTGTGTTGCTGAGCAAACAACACTCTCAGCAGCTTTCAGTGTAGTTAAACAGGGAATAAGGAAAGAAAATCAAGTTTCTTTTGTTTTCTTATGGACAGAGCTACATATGATCATTCAGACCCACCAACTGTGCATCAGTTTTTCTCCATGTGTAATGTTAAACGACCAACCATTTTATCAATGAAAACTGGATCAAATAGCACTAATCTTACTGTTGAGCATAGCTCTTTTTGAAATTCCTTACTGCATTGTCTTTTTTATCTTGAACTCTTGTAGCTGTAAACATTCTTTTGCACTTTATTTATTTTCCATTATGTGTATCATAAAACTAAACACTTAACACTGGCATATGAACGTGAAACAAAGCAGTTGATGACTTTAGGTTGATGCATTCTCACGTGTTTGAGCAGTCTTGTGCAATGAATGAAAAATGAATTCAAATGTGAATAAAATGCTGAAAATCTGAATGTCTTTGGTCTCTTTTGGGAAATAAAACAAGTGGAAGGGTTTGAATATCTTCTCTGAAAGAGGAATTTCCAAAATACACATTTAATGAATTATTTTGAATGGCACATATACTGTACACATACATGTTTGTGCACATTAACTAACATTAACATTACATAAAAAATCTTTGCTTGGAGGCATAATCTATGTATTTTTTTAAATAATGTGTTGAAACAAAATCATTCTCCTAATGGTGGATGGTACCAGAAATACAGTCTTTAGTGACTTTGGTATGATTATTCGTTGGTGATTTTCACCTAAAACCGTAGAAGCCACTTTATTTGTTCTCATCTTGAGTGCATTTCCGTTCTCTTGGATTCAACTGTCCTTAAACGACTCCTCATAACTTCGATACACACATGAAAACTTTCCATAGTGTCACTTTTCCACACTGTACACTCTTTATGCATTCTAGAGCACTTCATAACTAAATGTTGACTAAGGGGAAAATAGCCTACACCACTGTTACTCTCATAGTGCACCACAGTGTCCCATATTCCTTTATTGCTTTGAATCAATAGATATGGAGTCATTAGATTTCCCAACAACTGAATGTAGCAGCAGGGCATTTAAAGGTCATCCACCACATAACTTTGGTAGGGTTTCCCCAGAAGCCGCTCTACTTCCACCTTGGGCACCACCCAGCACTGGACCACGTGGTGCTTATTTAGTGTGGCCTTCAGGTTCTTATCCTGGAAAGTGACTGGAATTCGCTCGTCCCCTTTCTTGAGCAAACCCAGGGCCAGAGAGCTGTTGTTGCTGATCTGAGCGTGGTGGAATGCAGCGCCGTGTTTGTCCGTTATCCTCACCACCTCTATAGCGCTGTGCTGAAACTGGCCTGTAAGGAAGGAGGAAGAGGAAGTTCTCAGGTTCACTTCGGCACTAATATGCTATGAGTAACATCCTAAGGTGGTATCTAAATGCTACCTTTCAGTGTAGACCTGCAGTCTAATAGCAGGCCTATTCACAACAATTGGTAATAATACCATATTGACTGTACTTTATCATACTGTATACTGAAGTCTTTTACATGCTATCTTTATTTTTATTCATGCACTACTATTCGCTACAAGATGATAGCGGCCAGCTCCCGCTACAGAAACATGCATCTACATTGCATATGCTCGATCTTTCCACTATTATGTGTTTTTTCATCATCATCATCAGATCACTAACTTATATAAGATGTGCTTAAGTTAGCTTAAGCACAAAGTTCAGTGCCTCCTTTTAAGACGGAAATGAAAATCATTAGTGAAAATGATCAGTTCCATCTACATTGGACTGACAGATACTTGTTCACTTTACCAGCTACAACAAGCTATTACGAGTCACAGCAGTCAATTGTGGCTATTAAATGCGATTCAGACAGTTGATGCTTCATTACGCAAGTAACATCATGTAAGCAACAAATCAATAGAATGTCTAACAAAACGAATTAAATAGCAGACCCACTTAATTTATTGCCGTCATAGAGATGAGATCGATATAATCGACCTAGTCGGGATTAGCTGATATAATAGCCAGCTGGTTATTTCTACCACTAAAATATCGACATGAAACATATAAGCAAAATTTAATCGTAAATCTTTATAAAAATGTCACTGCACTGAGTTGCCAGCGCACATTCATTTTTGTAAGGGAATGAGAGGAGCTGATTTGATTGGATATCACCAATCCATAGCACTTGATATATTGGCACACAGCGGGAAGCCTTGTTAGCCTTGTGAAAGTTGAATTCTTTTCAAGTATTATTAATCTTGTTCTTTTTCTTTTTCTAGCTGTCCTATTTTATTTTTAGTTTAGTTTGTCTATAAATCCCTTTGTAAACATTTTAATAAGAAAATGTTTATTAGTATTCTTTTTATTATTAGAATTATTAGTATTATTATTTTATTATCATTATTAATGTTTATTATTATTATTATTATTATTATTATTATTATTTTCTTTTTATTATTTTTCTAATTATTATTATTCATGCTGACCCCACACTTTTTCACAACTGCGTGGCTCTTTGACAGGTTACTGTCTGCGCCGATGGTCACGAAAACACCAAGAATATATCTGTCACACACATGCGCCAATGCCGTGATCTTGTGCCTTATGATCACGAAAAAAAGGGCCCTTTTATCATACCAATGTCACACATGTCTGCTTGGCTGTGTTTCAAAGTCAAGCACTTCATGTTTTCCTCTGTGGGATAGAGACACTTGTCAGTGGTCAGATTTATATGCATAAGTGGTAGCTCAGAGGTTAATGTTCTGTGCTAGTTAACCAGATGGTAATGAGTTCAAGACCCACTGTTGTGTCCTTGAGCAAGGCCCTTAACCCACAAATGCTCAGCTATAGGTTTGGATTGGATTCTGCCTCACTTTAAAGTCTGTCGAGTGAATAAATATTTTGGAGAATACAGAATATGGAGAAAATACAGTAAAACATACCTAGTAGACCTTGCGTGAAAGAAGATAGCCCCTCGCCATTAGCGATGTAGAATCCCAGATGCTCCATCTGGAAATAGGTGGGGTGACTATAACGATGGAGCAGCACCAGGAATACCACGCCCTTGCCAAGCTCAATCCAACAGCTCTGGTGTCCATCAAGCACAATCTTCAAGCCTGGGTGCATCACAGATCCCTTCTGCCTGGTAGGCAGAGTTTCCAGACCCTCTCCCTTCACTACCACAGATTCTATTGTGATTGTGATCCTGATGGCCCCTTTTGCAGTTTTGATGGTTATCTTGTCAAAGAAGGTGCGAGTGCGGTCCTCTAGTCCAAGCTTAGGAGGAGCCAACATCAAATGGCCATTCACTGTAATGCCTGCAGGATGGAGTGTATAAGGCATAGCAAAGGATTAAAACACAACACAATTAGAGTTTAGCTGTCATGTTCTGATGAGGTGTAAAACTGATCCATGTCAAGTGCTGGATTGTTCACTGTTCACTGATGTGAAGTTAAAGTTGTGGGTATATGCAAGGTACTGCTATATTTACCTCTGACTGGGTCCTCTAAAAGACGCAACACATCATTGGCCTCACCATCAACAGTAAAACACAGATTTTCGTGCAACTTTGGGAGCATAACAACAAAATGGGGGTCTCCATCCACTTTTTAAAAAAACACAATGAAAGGAATATAAAAATTAATTTGTGAGTTTCTTTCTATGATGTGATTTCTAAACTCTAATTCCTAATAACTCTAATAATAATGTTAACATCATGTCAAACTATTCAGTATTCGTTTATTCAATATTTTACAAATGTTTATACAATATTTTAAATCTATACTAAGAATGGCTCAGTGAAAATGAAAAACCTACCTGAGGAAGAGAAGATTCCAATAGCATTTATTATGTCTGGGTCATCTGGCGGGGCTGAAAGAAAAGAGAAAAGAAGAATTGAGATGAAATACTGTAAAAGAATTCATACAATATCACAAAGTATGTATTTGTGCACAGGAAATATATGTGTATATACAGTAAATGAATTACCCACAGCTGCCTTTGCATCAGAGTCAATAAAAACATATATATATATAACATATTATTATATAAATTATTGAGAAGTTACATATTGCTTGAGGGAGTCATGCTGTTTGTGCAATGTGCTTTTTGACTTACACGAATCATAATGGACAATGTAGTCAAAGTCGTAGTCATACGAGACATCATACTCTACAAAATGGGTTAAATTGGTATTTGTTAAACTCATCTAAATATTAAAAAATGAAGAAAAACATTCAATTAATCTCAATCAGTGTGTTTTAAGGTGGTGACAGTTACATACCTTTGACATCATCAGCATCTGTACAAGTGATAAAAATATATTATATTGCTTTCATATATGCTCCTGCATGTGTAATTACCAAAAATACAACTTTTGCCTAACTTACTGGTCTGGTAAACCAACATTTCACTGTCAATTATAAACTATTTCACTACACAGTTACTCTGACTATTAACTACAGTGAAGACTTTTTTAAACATTTATTCTAATCAAAACTACAAAACTAAACAAAAACACTGAGATTATTGAGAAGTATCATTGACTAAAATAGGTCCAGGTTTTACTTGGAAGGATTATAGTTTAGCATGTCTTAAAGATAGATCACCACTACAAATACCAGCTAGAAGTCTAAAATGACGGAAATGACTAAAAGTGTCTGCTTTACCTTTTGTCAGGATGGCTGTAGAAACATCTGTTGGACAAAGGAAAGGATGTTTAAGTTACTGAGTCAATAAGCAACTCTAAAAAAGAGTAAAATGATCAGTAATGCAGATTTTAGAATTATTAATTGAGGTATTTTTATTATATTATTATATATATTATTACAAAATATGCATGTACATATTTGTATATTCCGTGTGAGGTCATAAAAAGTGAGTAACTGCAGAATTGGGTTAGCCAAGCTTTTTTTTTAAGCTGGTTATTTTTATTGTAATTGTGAAGACTATAGATGAATTTTATTTTTATGTTTCTATGTCATGAAATAAAATTAATAATGTGAAACTAATAATGATGTGAGGCTATTTCCTCAGAGAATAAAAGGATAGGCAATATATGGCATTATTTCACTGCCAATGGTCAAGAGCCCAGTAGTTTAATGCATGAACACAAATCCTCCTCAAATACAGTATACATTTATTTTGTTCTCATGCAAAAATACATCTGTGCTCTCAAATTTGGAATAACTTATTTTGTAAGCTTTTCATTGGCCAAAAGTGTGACCCATTCTGATAGGTTGATGAATTTGGCGGTGTTGTTGCACTAAAAACTTGAGTGTGATGAGTAGAAAATCTGAGCACCATCTTGAGCAAGCATACACTTTTGCTAAAGAAGAGAAAAGAGAATTTGTGTGAGAGGAGGGTAATTTAAATCCATGCATAGTTTTTGAGCCAAAAATTTTGGTAAGAGCAGAAGGGATTTTGCGCACAAATTAAACTATTATGCTTAAGTTAAGTTTGGCAGTAAAATACTGCCATAGCAATATGAGTAAGTTTTTATTGGAAATGTGTTTTCAGTGAGATTGCTTAATGGTGCATGATGGTGTGCTCTCTTTTAATTGATGAATTATTTAGCTTATTTGTCACATCAGGTTATCCTGAAATGACAGTACTGTAGTGTTTTCAAAAGATAAAATGCACTGCTTTGATGTCTAGTAAATGTGTAGATAATGAGTTGCGTAGAATGAGGAAATAAGTTTAATACGGATAGCTACAAAATGTTCAATGCACAAATTTAGTCATTGCATTTTAACCTAAGAAAGCATTAAACTATACTGTACTGAACTGCAGATGAAAATGGAGCTGCTACATGGAATTTCAAAAGCATCCTGCGTGACATTAGCACTTACCTAAAATACCAGTAGCTTCCCACAGATTGGGTGCATCTGTCATGCCTGGCATAGGGGCAAAGGTGGCAGCCACAAGAGTGGAGATGTTTATGTCTGGGTCAGGATCTTCAGGTGAAGCATTTGATGAAGGGGCTTCCTGGAGACCTGGCTGCATAGCAGGAATATCAGGTGTGGCGAAGTTGTCGGTGTCAGATAAGAATGTGGGTTTCTCCAAAGGTGGGACTTGAGGTTTCACTGAGCTGGGTGTTGTTGTGATTGAACTCTTGGTAGGGGGTGAAGCTGTGCTGGTGGAATTGAGTGGGAGGAAAGTGGGCATGGTGGAGGCCTTGCTCAAGAGAGGGGCAGAGGTGGTTTTAGATGAGTTGAGTGATAATGTTGTGGTCCTCTTGGGTGACGGAGGTGGCACATTTTTGTCTGGAGAAAGAGGAGTGTTTACTGGTTGCCCTGGAGCAGACAGATCTGGTTGAAGGGGTTTGGTGAGGGAAGGTTTGCCAGGCTTTAAAGGTTTGCCTGGCTTTTTGCTCCCTGACTCGACAGTGGAGATCATTTTAGGGGTAATACTTGAAGTCTGTATTGGTGTGGTTGTCACCCTTGCTGTAGTGGTAGTGACAGGCCTGGGTGTAGTCGTAGTTGTAGATACAGTAGTTGGATTTGGCTCATCCATGTCCGGTTTAACCACCACCAAAGAAGTGACAGATGTGACAAAATTGTATTTCAGCGAAAGGTTGGTGGCCTTCTCCGCGAGCAAGCGTTGTGCTAATGGATCTGTGCTGTTGAGTTTGGCCATCAAAAGTTCCTTGATGGTGAAATAGGCCCAGAGGCGATGTATAAAGTTGGAGATGCCGTCCAGTTCTGCTGTACAACCCAGTGATGCTGTGGTCTCATTCCCTTCAGCCTTGACCAGTGCAAACTCGCTCTCCATCTTCACCTTCTGCTTTGAGTCGCTTGCTGTCAATGAGACTTTTATATCCCGTACGTCCGGCTTAACCTTACCAGTGACTACCAGCTCAGAGCCTTGGAAGTAGTTGGGGAAAAAGGCACGTGTGACGTCGTAAGCCTGGTCGCCTAGGTAGGAAAGCTGGATATCTGATAACAGTGGACTGGCTACTTCATCATAAAAATCCTTTAATTGGAGTGCGGCATCAGCATCCTCATATACCTGAGAGGAGTATAAAAACATTTAATTTGTCATTGGCCAATTATCATTTATCTATTATTTATTATTATTTATTTATCTTTTATTCTTTTTGACCCTTGGTTTACTTGTTCTCCCTTCCTTTTTACATGTTAACACATTCCAAAGTCCACAATCTAGTCCCAATGTATCACAGAGAACAAAACTATATTGTTGCATACCATCCGTGCTATCCCACGGTTCTCCAAGGCCAACCGTTTCAGCAGAGGAAAATCTGCATCATCCCCAAACGCCAGGCCAAACAGTGAGACTGAGCCCAAGGCACTCTGGGCATTACGTAGAATGACCTCTTGTGCAGTCACTCCAATTGTGGCCTCCCCATCAGTCAGAAAGATGATCATGGGAACTCTCTGTGGTAATGAAGAGTGACTATCAGAAGAGGAAGAGGAGGAGTTGATCAGCTGGGCTGCAAAAAGAAGAGCCGCATTGATGTTTGTCCCTGTAGAGGATAACGGCAAGGGAGATAAAGATGTTACCAATGATCTATATGTTTTAGTCAACTATATGACTTCATGAGGATATAATATGTAGAATGGCATGGGACACTGGTAGACACCTACAGCCGTCTGCAACAATTTTCTTGACAAACTCCCTTGCATCCCGTATGTTCTGCTTTGTGGCCAGCACAGTGCGGCCTTTTTTCCAGATGTGTACCTTATCCGAAAACGTGATGAGATTGAAGTAGTCTCCCTCACGTAAGTCACCCAGGATAGCAGATATGGCTGCCTTGGTCTGGGTTTAAGATAAAACATGTAATATACTTATTTACTGGCCAGGAATTCTGTTTTTAATTATATCACCTTTTCTAATTTGATAAGATTTTCATGGTACCTGTTTGATCTTAGTGCCGATCATGGAACCACTGATGTCAATGACAAAGATGATATCTTTAGGAACTACCGGCAAACCCCGCGGGGAAAAGTAATGAACAAAGTATCCATTGTGCACCTGAAAAGAAGGAGCAAAGGAACCTAATGTAAAAAATATCTTATTGGTACAGCAGGAAGGGTCACTGTGTTTGTATAATCGTGTAATAACCTGGATGTCTCCCATGAGATCTTTTTGCTCGGTATCATACTGGAGGACAAAGTCTGCGTTGAGGCCTTTGGGGGAGATGCTCCTCTGCTGTTGCAGGCTGGGACTGTAATGAATGTGAGCACAGTGTTGCTTCTGCTGCACCTGAGTGGAGGGGGGAGCTTCGGCCTCAGCTGCAAACATGTGCAAACAGTTTAAGAGTTTCAGCATACTGAAATCATTAGAGGTCATTAGAGGAACTGCCTTGATACAAGCTAAGGCGCAGAAAAAGCCTAAAAGGATCCTTGATCTCGATTAGATGTTACTGAGGATCTGAGAGTTGTATCTTTTTAAAAAAATCTTCTAAAAGAAACCACAACAAACTGTGGAAGCACAGATGTGATAGTTATTAAAATAACACAGTACACATTTCAAAAAGAGACTTAACATGCACCCATGCACCATCCAGCCCCGAGCCTATTGTGATCATGAATAAGTTAATGTTTGTCTTTGAGGTGCACCTTGGGCAGTGTTGGTGAGCAGGCGACTGGTCCTGAGTGGTAGCACTTTGATGAAGCTGATTTCAGTCCTCTCTGCTATACTAACATCCACAGAGAGATTCTGCACAGGCTGCCCAGGCCTCAGGCCCAGAGCCAGCTCATAGCAACCCAGTCGTCGTGTCAGTAGTTCCTCGTAAGTCAGGAAAAAGGACATGTGGACTCCAGGAGGCACGCTGACAGCCACCCGAAACTTCTCAATCTCCCGCTCCCTTTAAACAAAAGGCACAGCATTAAACTACAGTAAAGCAGGAACAATTCACAATCTGTGGTACTATTCACGATGTCAGAATTTGAGAATTTTATAAATAACGCTAAATAATATCATAAGCCTATTGTGAAATGAAAATTGCTCTGTTTCAATAGCAAAACTTTTCTGGACTGTGTGTGTGCTTTAAACACATATAAACCTTTAATGAAACAATTAAAGAAACATGGCCTATAGCATTTTTAAGTGGATGTCTGCTCACTCAGTCAATGCCAAAAGAAACATGGCGTAATCCCAGCAGAGGAGGTATCAAATACGCTTTTGGACTGACTTGGTGGCAACAAGTCCTGTTGTTTTCCCCTGCTTCTTGGCGTCATCATAGATCTTCCTGGCAGCAGCTCTTTCCTTCACTTCGGCCACATGGACCTTACTGTTAGACGTGCTAATTAGGGAAGAAACAAAAATAATTTAACCTCAAGGGAACAGTCATGCCCAAGCCTTTAAAGTTCTGGTGAATTAAAGATTATTTCCATTCTAAAGCATCCATTCAGCTGCTTTTATCAAAATGATATCTTTTATGAAACTTTTATTTTAGTCAAAATGCTAAAGGACAACAAATCTAGATTAAAGTTTTTGTTTTTAATATTGGTTTACTGGTTTGCAAAACAGAAGGCAAAGTCAACATAGTCAGAAAGTTATTTCACAGAAATTCTGAAAAGATGACCTCCCTACACACGCACACACACACACACACACACACACACACTGACACACTGTTACCTTATGGTTATACACCACCATAAGTTCCCCATATTCTTTTCTCCCTAACTCACCAACTCAAAGCCAGTTATACAGAGGCCTTGTATCCTGTCTAAGATGGTGCAATGAAATGAAGAAGCTAAATTTAACATTGACCCATTTAACCAAACATATCTAAATAAAAATCAACAAAAACCCAACAAAATATACTGGCAGGCTTGAAACAGGGCTTGTCTGAGACACTCCGATGTTGAATGGGGAGTTTACGAGCCAGTGGAAAATAAAGGCGACAGTATATATACTGTGTGAGCCAGTCAGAGATCTGGGATTGCTGTGTGTGGCTGGGTGAGATGATGAACACAGGGCTCTTAGTTATAACCCGCATAACGTTAGTTCCCTAAAGACAAACGTACATCTCGGTTGACCAGAGGTTGAAGTGTAGGCATGCCTATGTATAGTTTGATTGAGTGTGAAACGTTGTGTGCAAATACAGATGTGTTTAATTCATATGAGATGCGTTTAACCAGCACCTCATAATTTAAAACTACTCATGAGCATAAGTGTGTGGGTGTATTGTACTTGCATGTGTACTGTATGTGTTTGTGCACACGTAACGATATGTGAGGGTGTATACCTTGGCCACATGCCTTGGTAAATGCAAGAGAAGGAGGGGAAACATGGCCAGCTCATGTCATTTTCTCTATTACTTCTCTGACTTCTTGCTACAAAGCCCACTATTCATCTGTCCTGAAGGTTCCCCATTCGTGAACCCTAAATTCAGCTCCTGGCTACTCAACCAGCCAGCCTGCCATTTTCTTATTTGCGGGCATCTTATTTACACTGAGGGTTTTTTTTAAAGGAAAAGTGGTTTTCGGACCTCTTAGTCATATACAAATGTGTCTCCTCTCCCCCAGAGGCGCTTAAAGAGAATTTCTCTGAAGTTTTATTTCTGGATTATACCTCTTGCAGGTTTGAGGGCCACTTTTAAACATTTTATTTCTCCCAGAGAAGGCTCTCTTGTGCTGTTTTCAAGTAGCCTACTGTGTTATGAAGAACGAATTCAAGACATTATTTGATCCCACAATGCAGTTTCACTGTTTTTCCCCCCCCATTTTATCACTGAGCAATACTTTCCCCATGGATGAACTATTAATAGAATTACAGTATGTCGCTGCTATGTCTGCTCAAGGAGCACAACAGTACCACTGTGGCTGTTGTATTACTTGGCCAGGATGATGCCTTCCTTAATTTGTTGACAGAATTATGTGCACTTAATGAGCCATAAAGGGTTTAAGAGCCATTTCAAGAACATTAGCAAATATTTTGTACCTTATGCAGTGACTAAGACTAGATGCCTTCATGGTTTTATTATAAAGATAAATATGAGCTTCAAAACTTGTTAGTAACTTTCTACTAATCTACTAATCCTAGAAAAGAAACGTTACATCATCTCTTTCCTTAACCTTTACAACAAATCAAATTCCCGGGTCAGTAATTAGATGTACAAAAAACACAAACGCAGACCTTTAACACACACTTTTGAGACTGGATAGGAGAACAAAACTGGGGGAATCAAATGTGTTGTTTATGACTCACATGGTAAAGTTGGAGATGAAGGCAGAGGGAGGCAGGTCTACCTCAAAGGCTGCCTCCTTGGTAAAAGGAAGCTGGTTCCACACTGTACTCTTCACTGTGGTGAGAGCATAGCGGGAGATCACGGTACATCGCACATGGTAATCTGTGATCTTCAGCTAAGGGCATGATACCAAAGGTGATTTTAGAAATTTAAACACTATACACGATGGTTTCTCAAGTCTAGTCCTGGGAACCTATTGCCCTGAAGAGTAACAAGTTTTCCCTACTACCAACAAACCTCATCCAAATCATTAGCTAATTAGCAAGCCCTTAGTTAACCAGATCAAGTGTGTTGCGAGTAAGGAAAATTCGAAACTGTGCAGAACAAAGGGTCCACAGCAACGGAGTTGAGAAACCCTGCTATAAACTATATTATATTTCTGTGCACTGTGTATCTTTGCAGTTCATTAATCCCTGCAGTCAGCCTGGCCTGTCGTGAGATTTAATTGCAGCCCATAGCAGTGTGAGAAGTGTGTGTGTGTTTGCTTGGCCTTTACTCAAACCACATTGGTCTGGCTATGGATGGCATAGTATCTGTGAGACTATGAGGAGAAAACACCTTTCTCCATACGTGATATGCAACGTACAGTGGGGTCCAAAAGTCTGAGGTCACATTGAAAATCCACCACCATGTCTCCTTACATAAACCCTTCTGTTACTGCCAAAAATCTCAAACTTGGATTCATCAGTTAATAAGACTTTTTTCCAGTGATCCACTGTGAAATGCTGGTATGCCTTAGTCCATGCCAAGCGTTTGGCCTTGTTTCTTTTCCTGAGAAGTGGTTTAGAGACTGCTACTCATCCTTTGAGACCACTACTAGCTAGCCTTCTTTTGACACTACTTTT
>JAOUQW010000016.1:15688852-15703425 GCA_028565825.1 Olivaichthys viedmensis
AAATAACAAATCCCATCAAGCTGTAGCCTGATCAATATCAGAAATGTGTGTGTTTTTTTTTTAAATATTGAATAATGTCAGTTAACTCTGCTCAACTGGCATTGTTTAAGACCGAAAATATTTAGGCTGATTTAGTTAAGGCCCAAGAATTCCAATTTCCACTCAATCTGGTTATTCTTAGCTTTCAGATGGAAACCCCCCCCCCAAAAAAAAAAAAAAAAAAAAAAAAAAATTCAACACCTCCGGATGAAGGATCAACCTTAAGCGAGTTAAGACTAATGAGTGAGTTAAGACTAAAGATCCGAAACGTAAACTGAGGTTATGTTGCCCAAGCTCGAGCTCAGACACGCACTCACCGTGAAAGAGGCGCTCCGTGCGTCTGTGCGCGCGCTGAGCTCCGGCGCGCCTCCGACACACACCGCGATCCCGAGCAGCCTCACCGCGATCCCGAGTGCATTTACAAGCATTTTTTTGTTTTTGTTTTAAATCAACGTAATACCTCTGATCAGCCAGCCTCATTCAGCCCACGCACGGGACATTGTGTGACAGATGCGCTTTCTTTTGTCGAGGCGTAAATTGCCCGTACTTCCACAAGACTTTAAGGTCGGTATGAGAGCGAGAGCACTGCGCGCCGCGGCGTGCAGCCCATTGACCGGCTCGCACCTGGGGAACGGATGCGTGTGTAGGGAATGGAGGGGGTGTTTATTGGCTTCCGTTCAAGTGTAGCTCTCTTCTGGAAATTTCGCGCTGTCTTGCCATCAGTTCGAGGCCCCCAGAATCCGCAAACCGTTAACCCGTGAATGCCCGCCTCGTGCATTCCGTGCATTCCTATACAGCGCTGTGCTTCTCCCTACGTGCACGCATGAACTTGATTTAGCTTTGGTTCATTGGTTGCAATCAGGTGCGTGTAAATCTGTAGGCATGCTCGTTGTACTCTTGATACAGGGATTCACTGAAACATATATATATATATATTTTTTTTTTTAAAGCTCTGCAAACTGGAAATGTTCTCATCTGTGGTCAGATTTTTTATTGTTGGTGTTATGGATTGTGTATATGACAAAATGGGCATTTGTTTGGTAGCTGTCCGAGGTACTGATACATAACTAAACACACACTCCATATACTTCTTTATAGCAATGAATCAACTCTGTGCTACATGTTTCTGCAACAGTCCAACATGGGGCAACAAAAGTGAGGCACTCACACACTCTCATTTTTGGGTTTGCCAAGGCACATCTTGTCTGTCTGTCTGTCTGTCTGTCTCTGTGTCTCTCTGTCTGTCTCTCTGTCTCTCTGTCTGTCTCACTGTCTCTCTGTCTCTCTGTCTGTCTGTCTCTCTGTCTCTCTCTCTCTCTCTCTCTCTCTCTCTCTCTCTCCTACACAAATATGTTTTTTTGTGTGTGCAAGGTAAAATTTGAGGTAAATCATACATTGGTTATAAACATTCTAAATATCTCCTTATTGTAAACTTTGATCAGCTGAATCAGACATATATAGCCTAAAATTCTAAACAATTCTCCCATCCAGCCATAGATTATACATATCATAATTAATTTATAACAATTAGTTTACATTCAGCATTTTTCTAAATATCATCACATCTTAACATGATGCCACGCTGTGTTAGAAATGTTCTGGAACAGTGCGCAGTGCTTCTTCTGGCTGTCTGGTCACATCCACATTCTAGGAAGCAAATATACAAATATACACATTCACATAGATTCAGATAGGATTAATTGTTATTTAGTTTTGTATTTTGGTGGTTACCGTAGGCTTTTCTCTATGTGTGTTGACTGCTTTGATGTTTAAATAAATAGACTCCACTTTGCATCCTACAAATGTAAAAAAAAAAACAATATAATATTAATATTATTATATTATTATACAATTATATTATAAAGAGGAAAGAAATAGAGCTAATTCCTTTAACCTAGTGTAGGACAATTTCCCACTATCCACATCTATGAATTATAAGAAAAATAATTGAAGAATTATAAGAAAAATTGGTCTCATAATTAAAAGTACAAAAACTCACAAGAATAATAACAAGAAAATTACCTATAAATTTATACATAAATAAAAGAGCACAACTGCTGCCATATATACTGACCGTAGGCCATTGGTGTTAGTTTGAGTACAGTATGGAGAGGACATTTAAGATACGGAAGTTGACCTATGGAGAAAACAGAATTTCTCACCCACTTGTCATTAAAATGAACAATGTGTTCACACAGTTACACAGCAGTGAATGGTTCAATGCCAAAATAAAGTGCCTGGCTAGAGGCCAGTTCCTCAGTTTCTAACCTGCACTTTTGTCCAGAAAGTAGGCCAGCAGACAACGCATGACTGCCTGGTGGCAGATAACCAGCACATTCTCCTGTCTCTCCAGCTCCATGATGACCGGCTCTAGACGATGCACCAAATCTTCATAGGACTACAGGACACACAGAAATGCTCAGAAACATTAGCTTAAGGCAAATGCTAAACCAGGATCTAAACATAACTTATTACAGTTCTACAGAGATCTGAATATTAACCTGCATGCTTTTGATTTTTATAGGAATGCAATTGTAAAATGTATCTTAACACTCAGTATATGTTATATTCATTTCGATTATTAATAATATAAACAATTTATGGATACAGACACACAAAGCCCCTTTAGAAGCTTTTGAGGTGTTTGTGGACAAGTGCGAGTGCAGTTCATGTAACAATTTTATTTCATCCTGTTATTTTATACTAATAAAAGTATGATTTAAAAAAAATAAATAATAAAATTGTTATTATTAGAGAAATTGAGCCATGCACATAACATTTTACATTGGATTTTCAGTATTGCTCCACTTTAAGTAAAAATTAAAATGTGTCATTTAGACTTACCTCTCCCTTGGGATATCTGTACCGATACTTGTCTTGGTCTCTCATTGCAAACTCCTCTGTGTAGTTCTCCTGGATCTCTTCATATGTCATCTCCTCACACACACCCTTAAATGAGAGTTTGACATACGTTGCATATAGTTCAGATTGAGCTGGTTTTGTGTACATACAGTGAATAAATAAAAAAAAGCCAACAGAAATATTATCTTACAGCATCAATCTCATTCAGAGCCTTCCACTGCTCGTAAAGGACACCCAGAGCCTCGGCCGTCTGTATGGTCCTTTTCATGTGACTCGTCCACACTTTTAGGTCTTTTATAGCCTGACTTCTGATGAACTCTGACAGGGCACTAGCATACTGATGAATAAAACACATTGGTTCAGCTTGTTTATCTCAGCACCACACCGAACACTAATTTATAAAACATCATGCTTTATACATTTGGTAGATGAGTTTTTAATGAGAAGGCTGATTGCACTTTTTAAAGCCACCCAATTGAGATTTTGCCCAGCAGATGGTGCTGTAATGTTGAGTCAGTGAGATTTAGGCATTGTTTCAGAGCCATGCTTCAATGTGTCTGTGACGGTTTTCAGTCATCTGGGTAATTTTGAATATCTTGTGGTACATCTGTAGTACAAGATTTATACAGGAACATGGCAGGACGACCCAAAAACTCACATACATTAGAAACCTCCTACAATTCAACCTTAAATAGACATCATTGGGCATCACCTCTAAAAGTGTATACCTCAGTTCCACCATGCAAGGTGATAAAGCCAAAAAGACTATACAGAAGCTACAGAAAAACTGCTTAATAAATAGGCGAGACAGATAAACTTCACAATGGACAGATTTTTTCATAGGTGAAACAAAACAACCACTGCATAGGCACACGTCCTAACATATAGAAGGGCTACTTCTTCACGTAAAGATCTACATCTAAAGAACACGGGACACTCTCTCATGGACAACAATGCATACATTCTGGCAGAGAAAACAATTGGTTTCAAAGAGCAGGATAGCAAATAAGTGATGGCCCAGTGCTGGCTAATACTTAGCACTTTTGTCTGAACCAACCTACCACCAATGAATTATGGCAATGAACTCACCCAGATATGGCTACCAGAACACATCTACAACTCAATCTTGATGAGATTATATCTCAGGCATGGCATGGACCAAAACTTACATTAGAGTCACTTTCAGCCCAAAACTCAAATTCTGCACAAGCATAGGACATGTTTGGTTCAATTTGGGCCATTTTTGGCCTAGATTCCGAATGGCATGAGAAACTTTAATTGTGTCTACTTACAGTTGGGGCATTTTGACTGACCCTTAACTGGCCCTTACGTGCCTAAACTCAATCATATTCCCAGAAACGTCTGCTATCTGGGATCTATGTCAAACTGGAACAACCAACTTTTAACAGAGGTGTAGATCTGCGACACCACTTGTCATCTACTTACAAATCTCTCTGAACATTTATACCCTGGTAGTTTCACAAGGGACTTTCTGACATCATTGATGTGAATCAAACACAGAAATAATCATTCTTTATGACAATATGTTTAGTAATATTAGTGAAGCATGTAGATTTCACAAACATTTCAATGTCCAAACAGTAAAACAATTACCCGTGCAAGTCCTGTCTCACCATTTTGCCTTGTGAGGAGAGGCCAGAGTCTCCTCCAATGCGGCCCAGCAGGTTCAGCTCGCTCTCCCCATGCCTGCTGAGGTAGATGGAGCGTGGTGTGACGTGGATGTTCATGAGGTAGTACACTATACGGCTCTGGATATGGTCCTGAACCCGGTTCACCAGATATCTGGAGCCCACGTTGAAGATCTTAATGTAGGCCAGATTCCTATGAGACACACAAGATAGGGATTGGAAGAAAGAATTGACTGAAATATACTGATAATGTGGATTATCTATGGATTTAAATGTCACATTAAGCTTGCTATCTATTAATAGTAAAAGGAAGACCCAGCTATGAGGGGTATGAGTATACCTGTCCTTTTCCTCATCCAGGGGAACACAAGTCATTTTGTAGCATTCAATACGCTTCCGAAAATCTTCCAGTGCCTCCTCTTTGTCATAGTTTGCATAGTCCGGGCTACTCAGTTTCACTTCCTTAACACATTTGAGGTGTTATTTTAATATTTAAAAAGTGCTTCAACTTCAAAGCTTGATTGATATTCCTACACACGTTCTTACCATTATATTTGCCTCAATGATTTCTGGGTCATCACAAATTGACTCAATGAAAAACACCTGAAAAAACCCCAAATGTTTTACTGTTGAAGAATTGTGAAAATAAGCACAAATGTCATTTTTTTAATTTGAAGAACCATTAAATTCAGGTCTATTTAAGTGTGGGATGATACAAAGTCCTGCACCTGCCTTGTAGCCCCTCTCCTTGGCAAAGCTGATGATGACCTCTCGCCTTTCTCTGGTGGTGTTAGTGGCATCAAATACCTATGAAATGTATTCATCAGAGCCTCCTTTTAGCACAAACTCTTATTTAGGCAAATAAAAAAATCACGCATTACCTGCTTAAGGAACAGGCATTACCAAAAGTAACAATACTCTTATTTCAGATCATATTATTTTCAGATTAGAGATGGAATGGTTTGAAAAATTCACAGTATGATAACCGTAGAACACATTGTCATGGTTTTTGTTTTATCACAGCCTCTACAACTACATGCAATACTGCAGCGGCAGTGCAAGTATTACATTTTGGGGAAACTGCAAGAATAATTTTTTTTTAAATCAACTTGGTAAAAATTATCGCTCTTTGCCTTCAGTAGTTTATCAGAAAATTTAGAAATTCCATTTTTGGCAGTTTTCATTTGGTGTATTTGTTTCTTGTTTGGATGGCTGATTCCGATTATACACAGTACACAGTACTAGCTATTTGGGATAGCAGAACGTCATAAGGGAATTTTTAAATTGCATATCCATGCATATTTATAGATGCTAGCATTTAAGGGTAAGGTATAGAGATGGGCCTTTTTTAAAACCAAACAAACAATTTATTATTCAACTTTTCTTTCTTTTTTTTACATAGATTATTTTTTATGGTTAAAATTACATGTTGTGGAGCACTTTAAACAGTGGGGTAAACTGTTTTAGCCTTGTACTATATTTCATTCATTCATTCATTTATATAAATTAGTAAATATGAAATAGCATATTTCAATGGATAATGTGTGTCTACATTTTTTCATGCTCTCATTATCTACACTGGTATAGCATAGTGTTGAGGGTATAAGATTTATAAATGTACTTATCATGGTACTGTATATTGTCTTACCAGTATAACATTACACCCTATTTTAGATAAAAACTAATACATTTATACCACATATTAATGAATACATATTTTCTGTATACTGAGGCATGCACTGTTGAAGTAGAAATAAGTGCTATAAAAGTATGTAATACTGCAGGCTTTGTAAGACTAGCAGTGCTCTCGTATTCCCTCTTACTCACCACTACTTGTCCCTGTTCCTTAGTGAAGTAGTTGGCAATGTCCTTGAGAGCATTTGAAACACAGGCCCTGCACACAACAGTCAGTTACACTTTTACCACACAATCCCAATCTACCAAGTTTCTGTTAGGCATTCATGGAATTGATCTTGCTCAGTACCTGCGGATCTTCATGGCCTCTTCATTGTCTGCACGGAAGAATTCATAGTTTTTGTAACTCTTGACTGCTTCTCTTCTATACTGGCCCAAATTAAAGACTGGGGAGAAGCAAATTACATGAGGATATGACTCTCAAAGGTCTGCACTCTAAAATGTCCTTATTTTACGTTGACATTCATGGTGTCTTTTAGATTTTTGCCAAAGATGATCTTGGATTCTACACACTCCTCTAACCCATGTTAGGTTGCTCACCTATTATGTTTCACAACATTCAGTTTCACAACATTTCCTGACTTCGACCCCCACTTAGTTTGGAAGAAACCCTGGCTTGCGCTTTCATAAGCTCATGCTAAAACTATTGCAATTCCCTCTTGGCATCTCTGGTAAAACCGTAAATATGCTTCAGCATATTCAAGATTCAGTTTACAGAGTGCTGCATACATTACACCTATGATTTGGCAGTTACACTGACTGCCTGCTCTTCCCATGTTAAATACAATCTCCTTTTCCTTACATTTAAAGCCCTCATGGTATCAGCTCGCTAACAGATATTTTGGATACATACATCCCAGGTCATACACTCAGATCTTCTGGTACTGGTCTACTGTCCCTAAAACCAGAATGTTTTCTATGGGGTCAGATGGGTTAGTGCTATGGCCCTAGAGTCGGAACCACGATTCCACCATCTCTCCATGACTGTTCTTCTCTGTTCTTTTGCAAGACTCAATTTAAAACATGCATTTTTTCCCTCAAATCTCGTAGCTTTTTTATTTAACTAAAAAGTGAACCTTGACTGTAAGAAAGATACTTTATAGATTCACAAAATCATTATAATGATAACATTTTTACTTATTATGATTTACTATCTATTACTGCATCAGTATATGGTCTATGCACAAATCTCTATCCTGCAGTTAGAGATCCAGTTCTCGGGGACCCTCAGCCAGTCTGCATAATTACTGTGCTGTCACTGATTACCTGGTTCAGGTGTATCAGGAGCTAAACCGATCAAAAAAATCGTATGTATTGAAAACCTCTGCTATAGATTGACCACCTTGAGTTGGGACTCCAATCCAGTTGAGGTAGCGTGTAAGCTTCCTGGAGATATAGGTCTTTCCTCTGGCAGGCAGCCCCACCATTACAATCATGGTTGGAGAGTTTGTAAACTGGGGTCGTGAGGCTGCGGAACAATAAATGCCATAATGAACACAACAGAGAAGAATATTTTTTTCCTAAAGAGAGTGGAAACAGTATGTATGTGTTGATATTCATACTCTAAAACATGACGCCAAGTTATTCAAACTGTTAATGGAAGCAAATATCAATTGAAAAAAGGTCAAATGCCAAAAGAGATATTTATCATAAACAAATAATAATCAATTAATGTATTGTTTAACATCATATATTAATCAGCATCAGCAGTTATATTATAAAATCATTAGATCTTAGCACTGAACATAAATTATCTAATACATATTTTCTACAGTTACAGATAAGAGAGAGGAGGCCAGCCAACCTACATCAACACACTTCTTGATATTTTGTTTTGTAGTGGCTTCCACAGATTAAATCTCTCAACTGTAGCTCATGTCAGCATTAGCTACAATTGAGAGATTTAGATTGTGGGAGCGACAATACAAAGCAAAAGTGGGTTTTCCATCCACCTGATCTATGCAGAACTTCAAATAAATGCCTAAACGTATTAAAACGTTTTTAATCATGTTTGCGGTGGAAAAGTGTATGGATGACCAGATCAGATGACCAAAAATGTATATATTAGTTATTTTAATTTTTATTTATGCCTTTGTGTATTCCTAATTCATTTATTCCTGTATTTATTTACTTACTTATTTTATTAACTTTTATATATTTTTCTATATTTATTCTTTTTTTCTTTTCTTTTTTCTTAATGCATTCATTCTGTATTGGTTGTTCATTTATTTATTATTTTGTGTATTCTTTTTCTCCCATCACTTTTTTTTGTATTTTTACTCCTTTATTTTTGCATTTCCTTGTCTTTTTTTGTACAGACTCTGGGCTGAGCTGGCTGAAAATGCTATAGCTCAAATGATTGACTCTTTCATGTCGAGGTTTCGGCTGACGGTTTGTTCCAGTTTGCTGGTCTATGCATCGGATGCAGAGCTTCATCCTGTCGTGGTTAGAAACTTGGAGGAAGTGGACTGTCAGATCACGCTGGTGTTGTGCCGAAATCTTCCTGCCCTCCGCGTGATAACTCGTGTTACAGACCCATGGTCATTTAGTAGCTACTGGGCAGAAACAATGTGGCAGTGAGGGTGTGAATGAATCAGTGAAGTGAAACTATCATGAGAAACGAGCTTTCTAGACGAATAGCGCACAAACACGTCTCCATATGCGCTCACTGGCTATGCACTAACTGTGCGCATCGTAGCGCATCGACGCAACACAGCGTCATGGCATCACATGGATGGGTCTTTAACAATACCACCAATTTCACCAGCAAATTATAACCACCCATGTTATCAACGCAGCCTGCGAATTTCCCCCCGGGACGCGAACCCCACCTCCTCCTAAGCTCCCTGTACTCTTGCCCCTTTATTGATTACTGTGCCTAAATGTAAAAAAAAACACGCACCCTCATTATTACATGGACGAAGAAATACACAAAATAATGAATAAATAAATACAAAAAAATGCAAAAGACGACGCATAACTAATAAAATAATTAACAGTATATCGCTCCAGAAAAAAATATGTTGAATGTGAATATGGGAATGAATAAATACAATAATCAAAAAATCAAAAAATACAGACATTAAAATATTAAATAAATATATGAATAAATTAAGGAATCCAGAAAGAAAGAAAGAAAACCAAAAATAAGTAATGTAATCATAATTTTGGGATTTTTTTCAAAATATTTTGTTGCTTCCTCCTAAGAATATTCACACGAGGATTTACATTTTTACATTCGCTGAGAGAAAGGCCAGATAACAGAAATAAAAGTGCACGCTCAGCTATTTGAATATAGATAACAAAATGGCAAAAAGTTACAAAAAGAAATAAAGAAAAAAGAAAATACATTTTTGTAAAGGTATGTTACCGGAGGTGTGAAAACACCACTTGATAAGTAAGCAACAACAACAAAAAAAGCAACAACAACAACAAAAAGAAGAGGAAGAAGAAAAGACAACATTCTGTTCCACACTCACAGCCTCTCCTTTGGCTCGGTAAGCCTCCAGCCCACGGCACCCAGATCTTGAGCAAAGGGGTCTGTGTGAGTTCAGTCTGATCTGTGGACATGTTGTTTAACATAGTCCCAGCTTTGGTGTACTTCTGAATTTAAACTCACCAACCCACAGTCACACACATACACAAAGCAGCGTCCTGTGTGTCCTGCTCCTGCTGCGGGTCACCTGACTGTTGCCTTAGAGAGGATAGCATGGGGAAGGAGAAGAGGAAGGGGCTGTGATAAGAGGAGCAGTAAGGAAGCGACACAGAGGCCTACACAGGATTGCCTGACTAATCATCTGGAAAATCCAAGGCTCTAAGTTCAGGCATACTCCCAACAGCAGTCAGTTACAGAACAGTTTAAAAAATCATTACTAATCAGTAACAGTAGTAGTTCAACTCAATTGTAGCATGGAGATAATAGTAAATATTTGTATAAGTAATGCATAAGACTATAGCTGCACTGTAAACAGTTCTACAGTGTTTAACCAATGTACCTTGTAGAAAAGTCTACCAAACTTGCTTACATTAGATGCATTTCTCTAAGGTTTAATCACACAACATAAAACAACGCAACACAAGGCAACAGTTGGCCTAAAATAAGCAGTAGTCAGTGATGCTCTTTAACTGAATGACTGACAGGTCGCAGTCTGGATATGGCTGCTAACAGGATTAAACGGCTTGAGCCTGGCCTGAATCATGCCTGATCCTGTACACTGTCTGCTCCCAGGACACCCTCAAAAACATTATTTATTGAGAGTGACTGGTAGTTTGCCCTTAAATCTCTACCTGGCCTCTTTGTTAAATGCTGTAATAGTCAGAGGCAGTTGCTGGTAAACAGAATCTATAGGGTTTTTGAAGAATCATTGTCCCCACCAGAATAATTGTCTACCAAGCAGGTAATTATAGGCAAATGCATTTTTATTATTCAAACAGGCAGGCAGAGGTCAAAACCAGACAATAACAGAACACAACTAGGGAAGTAATACTAGAATAGGAAAACTAGCAAACTCTGAAAACTATGACTATACGTATACCCAAGATGCACGGCTTAAAAATGCACCATGTATTCAATATAGCTGATGGGCTTCTTTAACCATCGACTACAGTGAGCTTTCACATCATCTGTGTGGCACCATCTCGCATAATAACACGCCCATTACAACAGCGTTGTAGTCAAGACCGTCTCAGTTGAGACTGAGACAAAACCAAGACAGAGACTAAAGAGTGCAAGACCAAGATTTTCTACACTAGCGTTATGGAAAACAGAAGCTTATCTTAGCTAGCTAGCTGTCTAGGTTACCAACATCAACTGTGTTAATGGCTGAGATGTGTAACCTTGGCAGACTGGCAGCCCTGAAATAGATTTGGCTAAACACATTCTAACGTAACAAAAAACAGACCATATTATTCACGACCAGACAGAAAATTAAATAAAAAAGCTACATAGGCAACCTAAGTTCACCTTTTTTTTATTGTTAGCTAGCTGGTTAAATAGCAGTTAGCTAGTAAGCTAAGGTAGGAGTTTAGGTAGAAACTTGTCCCAGCAGTTTCTGTGTTTGCGTTCCCTGTGTTTCTTGGTTCCATTGGAAAACTCTTTATGGTTTACAAATCCAACGCGTTTTATAGACGAGGACGGCGAAATTGCTGCACTGAGCAAACTGCAGTAAAGAAGCACCAGTGGACAGAGCTTGAGGAGCAGGAAAGCTGACCGGTAGAAGAACAACATCTACAGGGCAGAAAACTCCAACCCTGAGTGAAATTTGTGACTTCACAAAAAAGCTTGGACCAAACAGTTTAGGATACTTTGACCTTCATAGCTTGGGCAAAACCTAAATGCCCTCAGATCTTCTTAAACTGCACACTTAATATATAACCTAATATATAATAGGAGTTGATACAGGGATATTTCAAGGAGTTGATACAAAGATAATACAAAAAGGTACACATGCAAGACTTAAAAAAAAAAAAAAAAAAAAAAAAGACACAAACAATAACGTCTGGAGTAACAACAGAATATAAAACAGATGAGACCAACTAGACACAGGTGCGGACACTAATCAAGAAGCTGAGAAAAACAGGAGGCTAACCAGCGGTTCTCCTGACAAACACTTCATCAATTCAATGCTTTCGCTCAATCACTGAGGGTTAGATGCATAAAGAAGAATGAGGAACAAGTGTGTTAAGTCCCACAGCAGATGCAGTTGATTAATCTGTCACAGCTTTGCGCCAGAAACAGGAACAGCATGTGCTGGCAATGTGATCAAGATTTTACAAAGTATCATGATTTACAAAGGCCAACGGAATTTGTGTGTTTCTGAAATAAAGGCTAACCTCTATGGCTTGCTTTCCTGCCACAGGAAATATGTAAGAGCTTTAGAAAGAGGTGGCAACAGAAATGTTCAAATGTTGGTTTGCTCTGTTTAAGTATAAATAGACAAAGAGACTTACCCACAGCTGTGGTGCATTTGTTTTTCAAGTAGTAGATGACATTTCACTCAAAACCACAAGCCTAGTAACATGTCCTTGATACTTTGACAGCATCAAAATATACACACATAGAAATGAAATATCAAGATACAAATTGCATTTCTTGAGTATCAAATCACAGCCTGTGTAAACCCCATCTGAGCCAAACTCTGTCCTGCTCGTATAGCTACTCAAGTGTAGTGCTATTAAAAGCCCGACCAGCTGGAGTGGTGAACCCCCGTTAGCATGTTAGCAGTGGCTGTTTTGAACCGGGCTGAGTTGCTGATTGTCATTGAGAAAACATGACTGGCCTATAACTACAAAGAAATATTGGGAAAGAGAGAGAGAGAGAGAGAGAGAGAGAGATTCCCAGTGCCTAAACCACAGCTTCCATACACCCACAAAACATGAGGTTCTCTCATTCACTTAAAGGGATCGTTTCCCACAAGGTACTTACCCCAAAGGTAGAGTCGATCAGTTACGACATGTTTGATGTCTGACGTTTACATCTTTAGTTTTGCACTCGAGGTACGAGGCTAATCCCAGCTAACAGGGAACTTTATTAGAACTTTCAGTAAGCATTCAACAGGTTTCAAGAAGGCTGTAACATTCCAAAAGGAACGTTCTTGCAATGTTCTAAACACATCTGCTGTAATAATGGTTTGCTTCATAATGTTATTAGAACGTTGCTCACATGACGTCCCCACCCAGTAAGACAAAAACTAATATCATGGAAACATTTGTGTTAAATGCAGGGACATCTACAAACGTTACATAAAAACGTTCTCAGAACACCCAGAGAACATCATAGCTTGAACGTTCTTTGAACCAAAAGTTCCTAGAATCGTAACGTTCTGAAATTATTCTGCTACCTAAAATTAAAGTAATAAAAGCCTATCTCACCCAAAACCTATTAGCTACAGGTCCAAATATTCACATTATTGTTTCAAATGACCTTGTTAAACAATATTATCATTTTTAAATATAAAAAATACTTTGTAAAATAGCAGGCCTAGCCTGTATTTACAGCATTTAAGGTTAAAAGAGAACTATATTATCTCGTTTTAAAACTTTAAGAGACTTGAATAGAATTCTATCAAATTGTAATAGCAAAAAAAGTGATTCTGGTTATCCAAGATGGCTGCCGCCGTTACGTTGCAGCGTTCAGCTACACAGTGAAGTATTTATATATTTTTTGATTACAGTAAGTCATATTGTGTTCTAAATCACCTCGGCAAATCTGCGTGACATTACTGAAGAACTGGATGTAGTTTAAGAGGGAGTGTAAGCTTAATTTACTGAAAAGATTTTGGGTGAGACAGACTTTCATTACTTGTTAGCTACATTAGTCTCGTAGCTCAAGTTCAAAACTAAAGAGGCAAACAACGGACACAAAACACGTGTTGGCTGATTACATGTGTTGTAAGTGTAAACTTGTGCAGATTTTTTTGTTGCCAAACCATTCCTTTTACATGAATATATGGTAACGATGTCCAGAGTACAGATCTATTTTACATTGGATGCAACCTGTGTCCTTTGTAACGGATGGATTCCCATTTTTTAAAATCATTTTGCATTACACCAATTTTAATGCTTCTATACAAATATGCTGTGATTTTTTATGACGCTACAGGGTGTCCACCGTAGCATGCATTAATTTAGATACACATTCACCATTGCACACAAACCAAGACACTCCAAATACATAGCAACCCCTATGACCTAAATCATATGCAAAAATGCATGCAGTTAGGTCATATCTAAACAGTATTATCCGCTTCTGTTATTTTTGTGCGTTTTCTCTAATGCTCATGCATCATTTCTCCTTAGGTGGTTCATCTCCGTCTTTGTGGTCCTCACCTGTGCTGTCACAGCAAGTTCTTGGGCACAACTCTTTTGGAAACACGTCCATTACAAGGATGTAACGGAAAAGAAAGTGTCTGAACACACAACTGTGCCATGTGCTGTTTGATGCCGTACTCAGTGGATGCTCTTATTAAGGCATTTCCCTCCCACACCCTCCCCCTGGATACACAGACATACGATCTCAGCAGCCTGGACTTGGCCTTTAACATCTGCCAGACCAAGGGTTCACAACGTACACACATAACAAGACCAAAGGTCATGCTGTGGCTTTTAGCATTTACACACATTCTCCACTTACCACATGCAGAGGAAATGTTTGGTCTTTCCTCCCAGATTATTAACATGTTTTATTATGTTAAAACATGTTATGCAGTGGTAGCTCTGTGGTTAGGGCACTAGGCTACTGATCAGAAGGTCATGGGTTCAAACCTCAGCTCCACCAAGCTGCCACTGTTGGGCCCTTGAGCAAGACCCTTAACCCTCCCTGCTCCAGGG
>JAOUQW010000016.1:15730296-15744025 GCA_028565825.1 Olivaichthys viedmensis
CATCAACAAGATCCGCAGAACTGCCGCTCACTGGATGTTTTTTCTTTATTGTACCATTCTGAGTAAACTAGAGACTAGTGTGCGTGAAAATCCCAGGAGATCAGCAGTTTTAGAAATACTCAAACTAGCTCGTCTGGCACCAACAATCATGCCACGGTCAAAATCACAGATCACATTTGTTCCCCATTCTGATGGTTGATGTGAACATTACCTGAAGCTGCTGGTCTGTATCTGCATGATTTTATGCATTTGCCCTGCTGCCACACGATTCTCAAAGGAATGTTTCCAACATCTTGTGGAATCAATGCCCATTAAGAATCGAGGCTGTTTTGAGAGCAAAGGGAGGCCCTTACCCAGTATTAGTGTATTAGCACCTAATAAAGTGCAGAGTGTTTCTAAATGTCTATTGCAATGCCTTCTCAACAGCAGGTGGCAGACTAACCAATAACAGATAACAGTAATGCAACAACGCGTCTTCTGATGCTTGTTGAAGGTTATAAGGGAATCTAAAGAGCGAGAGAGAAAAAAAAAAAGAGGGGCAGTTTATTCATCATTAGAGAAGTAAAAAGGTTTTGGATTTAATAAGCTGTAAATGGATGGATTTTTTTTTTTTTCCAAACGCCACACAAATCCACACGCGACCTCGCAATATGGTCTTTTTTAAAGTCCGTCCCAAATCTCACATTAGTGCGCTAGATAGGATGCCTAAATAGGCACGGTGACGAGGTGGCCAACTCTTTTGGGACGTAGCCTAGCTTCCTAATTTGGACAGTGCAAATAGGATGGGATCAGACATTGCTTTAAATAGGGAATTGATATAACATGCATCACAACACTTACATTTTCATGATCCACAATAGGTATAGGCTTTGCTTTCATCTTTATCAATCAATTATATATATATATATATATATATTTTTTTTTTTTAATTAAAACATTTGCCAAAATGGAAAGAGGGAGCAGTCAATAAAACCTCACAAAAGAAATAAGGTTCTAGTTATGCACCGATATACAATCCGCTCATTATTTCTCTGCAGCAGTTTTAATTCGATACTGCGACACCGCTGGTTACAAGCTTTCTGTAACTGGTCTAGATCCCTTTTGAGGAAACATGCAGACAGTCGATGTTAACGTAGTAAAACAAATACCCACGATACGCTTAGAAATGTGTATCATGACGATATTTGTTGGGATATATTGCCCACCGCCACCAGCGTCTTCCTCAGCGTGTTATCGTAGTCGAAGTCGTGGCTGTAAATCTGTCCTTTTGAGACTTGTGTACTTCGTTTAGCTGTAGAAAAGAGTTTTCTCACCATTTTTGAGCTTGCTGATTAAATTCGGTTTCATAAGATAAGGTCTTTATAAAGTCTCTTGCACACGGTGTGCCATTAACCATGAGTTATCAGGTATTCGGGTTTTTCTAGTTTAGTCCCAGCTTGCCCGTCAATCAAAGAGGAATGAGAATGGTACGGTTTTTTCTCCCACACGTGAAAAAAAAAAAACCCGCCACAAGAGTATAGAACAGACACAAAGGGTATTCATGCAGGCTCAGAAATTCTAATTACTGCAGTGCCAGCAAAAGTCCCATTATATGTCTAGTTACACATAGCGACAGTTATTTTATCCTAAACCACTCTAAGACAAAAAAAAAAAAAGCTACACAGACAGAAATGAGCATTATTATCTAGTACCATATTAATGTTATAGAAATCTCAAGGCACATATTGTAACCAGCGTGCAAGTTATTAATGCATTATTTAACTCGAGTGTAGCATGAAACTATGTAGCATGTTCTCATAAAACACATTAAGAAACGTAATGCCATTCCCATTTATTCTGAGGTACGTACAATACAAAGAGAAAACAAATGCAGTGTTTGAGTGAGCAGAAAGCTTTGATTCGTACTATACAAATAGTGTTAATAACGTACACTTTAAAGTATATAATGTAGTACAGAAACAATTCTATTGACCTCAGGGAAGATTAGGAAGTAAATACTTTCCTACAACCCATTCTGTTACAACTATACCTGTTGTTAAAGAAAGAAAGAAAAAAAAGAAAAAGAAAATTTTAACTGGGTCAGGAGCTTCAGCATGTGTGTTATTTGGCATTTCTTGGTTTGATATCATGAAGTTCCATGCCCAAGGTCTCATATTTTCCTTTTTCAGAATGGAAAAGGCATCAAAAGGTCTGTGCTTCCTCTCGGAAATGGCAGGAATAATGCAACATGGAGTGTGTGGTAGTACATGGCAACTCCATTCTGTGTAGTGGTTTCTCCCGAGTCGAGTCTCTCAGGGACGCAAGAGCATTCAGGCACATAAAGCATGCCCGTCTCAGAGCAGCTCCTCATCGCCCGCAGTGTGAGGGGCGAGAGAGGAGGTGGTGGTGCTCCTCTTTCTTCTCCTTCATCTTTAAGATGCTCCTTCTTTGTTTTGCTCCTGACTACTCGAGGCTTCGGCTTCAGCGGCAGGAGCCCCGGCAGCATCAGCTTCTAAAACACACACACAAACGTACATGAGCAATAGGGGTGTGACAATATACCATGATGAAGAAATGTAAAATAGTTAGCCTAAATCATTAACGTCACTGCATACTGGAATAGATAATAACTAGTGATGGGCATTTCAGGTCATTTTGTAGTCAAGTACTCTTACACATGACACCAGTAATGATGTTTAAAACTCTAAATGGTTTAGTTCCAGCATATGTTGCTGACCTCCGGTAGCAGTATAGCCTATCCCGGACTCCTTGTAATTTTCACTCACTGTTAATCCAGAGGATCACTCGCTGCACAGATGGTAGAAGATGCTTTTCTTATAGCGTCCCATACATACTTACTGAGCATAGCCTGTAGTTCTTGGATCTTTGATTATATTTTTCATTTGTAGTATTTTCACAGATTTATACTCATTTCATTAAATGTTTGCTGTTTTTTTAAAAATGATTTGTGGTTATATGATTATTATTCAACAATTAAAACTACTGATCAATTCACAGACAAATGCAAAAACAGCCGATGCAGAAATACCCGACCTATCAAATCTACGTAGTAATTTCCTTGTAAAATGCCCGTTACTGCAGGAATAACAATAATCGCAAAACACTTCTCAACAGTTCTCATCATCTTTTCACACCCCATATCTACTCGGGTTGCTGAGAAAGGAATCAATATTTCCTCAGTATGCTATCAAAGCCCAACATGTTCCCATTCTTCAGTCTTGGCCATGTGGACTTCCCAGTTCGATCAATTGTGCCAAAGTGGGTTTTTTTAACGAAAATTGACAATGACAAACTTAACAAAAGAAAGTGTCCAGCGGAGGCAAACGTGGGGTTTTGCCAGGCACTTCGTTATTCACAGGAGTGGAAATGTTCCCAAACGGGGAGGAAGCAGTTAAGGGAAGTGGGAATTGTTCCAAGCACTGATGACAGAGCTGTGTGCTTGTGGTGACAGCATCTATTCAACCTCTCCTTCACCCCTTTTTGTGTTTAAGACACACTGACAAGCACATAAGACCTTAAGAGAACCGTACACTAACATAATGCAAGAGGGAAGTGGGCTCTTAGGAGAGGGCTCTCGAATTGTTAGTTGTGAGCAAGGCTTTTCTTCTGTGTTAGGCTGTTAAATTTATTATTAAGAGGGCATTACTCAATCATTTGTATTCATACTGGACTGATCAAGCATCGTCCTTCAATACCTAATAAGTAATCTGATTTGTAATTAGATTATTAAATCTAATCTCATTAGAATCTGATTAACTTCCAGCTTCATTAGCTGCGTTTACTGCGAGATTTTGGGACATGCATAATTTAATATAGTATTTTTTTTTGTACTGCTTAAGCCTCGTCCTTCATGTGATTTGTAATTTGATTATTCTAAACTCTAACTACTAAACTCGTATTATTATGGATGGCTTCGAGTTTCGTTTCCTTGGAGTCATTGTGAGCTTTGGCGAGGAGCATAACGCAATCTTCAGAAAAATGATTAATTAAATACATTTAATTACATTTTTAAACGATTCACTATTAATTGCCGGCATGGTGATCATTGAAGTCATAACTCAACAGGCACAACACACACACACACACACACACACACACACACACAGAGGGCTTGCAATATACGGACAGGAATTGCTACTGTCGGATTGTGCTGTAGCACAGGTGAACAGGGTCAAAGAGCACTTCACTCTCGCGCACGCACGCACCTCCTGCCTTCAGGTCCATCTGAGCCATGTCTTTGGTCAGTTCGCTGGTGTCCCCCACTGCTTCGGCTCCCTTAATGTCCGGCACTGCATTCCTGCGACCCGTGCGATCACAATTAATGAAATCCGAGTATGATGACTCAACGTCCATCATCTGCCCATGACCTGCTTTCTCATTCCACCTGCGAGATAGAGAGAGAACAAAAGAGTAATTATTTTTTCAATACTACTTACACATACTTCAAATGTATGGAGAGAAATTCATGTTGTATTGAAATGCAATCATAACAGTGGAAAAACATGTTGTTCAAAAGTGACGTGGAGAATGTGCCAAAATGGAAAGTAAAACCTTCATTACACCGTTTTCCCCAATCACTGTTTCACACACATAGGTTATATCCCAAATATATTGTTGCACACTAAAGTATATTTTGCCCCCATTTGAACCAATTTGCATTATGGTTCCAAAGGAAAGGGAGCCAGAGAGGCCGAGGGAACGAGGAGAGAGCTGAGCAGCAGTAACCTAACAGATACCAACGGTGAGAGAGAAAAATCTGACTGACCTGGTAAAGCTTCTCCTTCCCTGATGATTAGGTTTACTTTCGACCTGCGGGAAACTATGCCATTGCTTGATCTTTTTGCTGAAAAGACAAAATGGGTGGATTTGCATTCAAAGAATGAAATGCTGAAATGTGTCAGAAGTGAATGCGAGCCACCTTGAAATGCAAGTAACTCAGCTGGTTTTCCCCACAGCGTGGTCTTCCTCATTTCAGTCAAACAGTTTAGCCACAATAAAATGGAATACCTGTCCAATCGCAAGTCTTTTACTGAATTTGGGGTGTCATTGATATTATGGTGCTGCCAATCGACCCCTGATTCCTAACATAATGTGGCACATTCAGCCAATTTAAGTTCGTCCATCTTGGTAACATTTGATTGAAACCCATTGAAAATCTTCCCATTTTCCATGTCCAGGAAAGGTTGGTTAGCAGATTTGTTGCAAGAGCGTCTTAATGCCCTTGAAGAGTCAGAAAGCACATCATCAAATGCCGCTCACGGAGGCAGCATGGGCACTGTGTCTATCTATAAGTGAGGAGAGCAAGTCTTCATGTAGCACCATCCTCAACTTGATGAAGCAGAGTATACTTCCCTCTGTCTTGTGAAAAGACACGTCTTTACCCAAGATCCAGGTAAATTAGTGTTTATTCACCGATTACCTCCGACTAGATTCTTTAAATGCAAATCCTCACATATTGTCTTTCAGTAAAGAGATCAAGCGACTTGAAAGCAATGCAACGAAGGTTTTACTTTTCATTTTGGCACGTTTTCCACGTCACTATTGAAAAAGTAATGGCATGTGCGTTGCGTTTCATGTTTTTCCACTGTAGGGACTGCATATTAATGGAGCATGAATTCATCTTCATATAAAAATAGTACAGATACATTCAAAGCTTAACGTGGCAGCAAAGCTGTCTTTGCTGGTATTTGCGTTATGCTATGTTGAGTGTGCAGTACATACACTTTACCATATATTGTGATGATCGGCTAAAGAAAGAAGGAAAGAAGAAAAAGAAAAATCTATTCGTGCTAATTGAATACATGAATAATTGAAATGAATAATTGGCCTTGGACAATGGACTTAGTTCTTTAATATTCGTGACAGAAAGCATTAACTCATGAATTAGAATAATTATTGCTCCAGAGGTTCTATTTCTATACTTAAAGTTAATAGAGTCGGCTCCTGAACTCATTTCATGGCCTAATTACGACAGGAAGTCGGAAGCGCTCATCTGAGACCATCCAGCGTCACAAAACAATTGCCACCGTCTCAGTTTCACTGGGCACATGCGAGGTTGTCGGTAGGCAAACAATTGAGATAAAACCTTAGGATATGGACAGAAAGCAATGCTTTGCAGCAGCTTTCATATTGGCAGAAAGCATCTTTCAGAAAGCTGCTTTCAAGAAGCTGTGTGGTGGTATTCCTGGCAAGGAATGTACCCCACACACACACACACGCCCACACGCCCACACACAGTAGCTATTCATCTCCTTTGTGCCTCCTCTTCCCAGTCCATTTTTAAGTGGGTCACGGATCCTGGCGGACACTACAGCGCTGTGCCAGACTGAGGAGAGGAGACCGCGGGAACAGGATGTGGATAAAAGAGAAGAGAGGGGTGTTCCAGAGAAATCAATGAGGAAGAGGGAGACACACACGCACACACACACACACAAATGTAATGCTGGGATTGTGACACTCCCTTCACCACACTCTCGCTCCCCGATTAGGACTGGACTAATTGCAGCTAATAGATCAACGTGTAACATGATAAAAGGGTTTTATTATTATTTAGCTATTATTCAGCCATTTCCAGAAGTACTGGCACCCATTAGAAGAATGAGCAAAAATTATCGTATAAACTAACATTACAACATTACATTACTTTATTAAATTACTATATTCATTTTCCACCCAAAACAATTGGAGACCTGCACAGGTTAGGTAATTCATAAGCAGTTAAACATACCATTAATACCATAATAATAAAAAAGAAGTTTTAAAAGTTTGGGTCAGTTGAAAATTTGCCAGTAAGAGGACACATGAGCGTACTTGTGGTCAGATGAAACCAATATAAAACCATCAGCATACAAGGAAAAGCACCTGACACACGCTGTAAAATACGATGGTGGATTGTTGATGCTTTGGGGCTGTTTTTGTGGCCGGTGGTTCAGGGGGTCTCGTGAAGATATTTTAGCACAACACCTGGTGCCTCTGCCGGGAGATTAAGACATGGCTATATATGGATATTTTAACCAGATAATGATCCCAAAAATACAACTAGACCAACACAGAAATTGTTGCAAGATTACAAAATCAGTGTTGCCATCTCAGTCTCCCGGATCCGAACTTCTGAAGAGTCCACAATAATAATAATGTGCGAGCTGATTATAGTGGTATAATCACACAACCAATCATCAATTACGAATTATTAGTGCTACACAATTAGGGCTAAACTGAATTTTGGCCAATGCGTATGGCTGAAAATAATACATTTTATTTAATGAAGTAGTACGTCCACTGCATTGAATTCAAGCAATGCTCGTCAGCAAACGAGTTCTAATGAATCGCTGAAATTTCTGCTGAAGAAGCAAAGCAGCTAAGCCACCAAGTTTCCCCAAGTGTTCTGTGTCTGCACTATGACTAACCCCAGGCATTAGATGGGGCTTTAGCAAAATGGGCACCCACTGCTCATAGCACTTGATGACTGTAATCAAAATATTGGTCACAAACGCCCACAATGATTCAGTTTGTGAATCATCTGTTCAACAGCAATTCGATTCCAATTATGGCTCAATGGCTGGTGTCCTGATTCATAAGCCATTTTGCTGGGATTTGATTCTATCCAATTTGATTAAATAAACTGCCTTCTGAGTCAGTCATTTCCTGGGACTGATGGGACTGTGTGTGCCGCGTGAGTGAGTGAAAGAGAGAAAGAGAGAGAGGAGCAATACCTCCTGTGGAGAGGAAAACCCAGCTGTCTCTGAAATATGGGGGTTTCTAACTGCGTAGCTTTGAAAACAGCTTGCATGTGACATGGTGGGTGTTATGTACGCTGGACACTTGACAATATTTTGTTGCATCCAGAGCTACCATTTCACGGTGGAGTTTTTGTCATGAAGAACATGCTTTAGCTAATTACTTAGCCTCAAACAATTTCAAAGAAATTTCTGATGCGCCAGTAATTTGATATATTCACATGTCGACCATCATACATGCTGCAACTAGCCTATCATTTCTGTTATGATAGTGTAGGCCTAACATCTACGTTGTTGGGTGCTACGCTGCAAGCCATCACATTTAATATGCAGCCATTTTGCAGTCTCATTCCCATCTGTTTACTGCCACATAACAGCTTTTAGAGTCTTGCACCACTACTCACTGACTGCTCTATTGAACATGTTGTTAGATACCGCTATTAGAAATCTTAACACCAATGCCAGCACACTGGTTACCTGATCTTCTAGAACTCAGCCTTCCTGTACAGGACAAGTAAGACATCCTGAACATTCAGGACATTTTCACTTTTCTCGCTATGCAACACCGCTATTTGTTTCTCCTGGCTGAATTCCTGAAGTGTTCACTGGATCCCAACAGCTTCACTCATGTTTCTGAAACAACGTGGACGTAGTAGAGTTTGTAAGACGCTTTTGGGGTGATGTGATGCCTACAGTTGGTGTACCCACCGCCGATAAACCAGGCACAGACACAGATGCTGCTTTTAAAACATCTCGTTTATTATCTCCATCAAAAAGACACAAAACAAGGTTTTACAGCTACTAAGGCCACACCAATACAGGGCAGTGGTGGCTCAGTGGTTAGGGCACTGGGCTACTGATCAGAAGGTCATGGGTTCAAGCCTCAGCTCCGCCAAGCTGCCACTGTTGGGCCCTTGAGCAAGGCCCGTAACCCTCCCTGCTCCAGGGGTGCTGTATCATGGCTGACCCTGTGCTCCAACCCCAGCTACCAACATGCTGGGATATGCGAAGAATCAATTTCACTGAACTCACTTATACATATTGATATACATATTGATATGTATATCATATTGTTATACATATACAATAAATAGCATTCTATTCTATTCTACAAATATATTTGAAAACACCGTTTTCATATCAAAAAGTTTTCTGTCCACACAAAATGACATTGAGCCTGCACTGAGTCAGGATGTTTACGCCATTTACGCCTTTTATGTGGTTTGATGTGATATGCGCCAGCAAAAGATGGCTAAATTAGTTAACAAAAAAACAAAACAAAAAAAAGACTCTTTGTGCGGCCGGTAACGGTATTTAGCACGCCGAGGTTGGTCGTGCAGAAGTGAATGGATGCATTGATCCAGCATGTATCACATGACAATCAGGGGCCTATCACAGGACGATAGACCTCTGCGTTTACAAATATCCCTGGTTTCCCCTCATCCACACTACAAATTTAAATTTAGTTAGTCCTGGAGAGCGTTTTCAAAAAGATGTATTTTTGGTGGTCGAAAAAGGCGTTTCAGTGTGGACAGAAGGTCAAACTTGCGCGTTTTCAAAATGTATCCCTATTGGCGTGGACACACAAATAGGAATACTGCATTAAGAAGCCTGGCAACGGTATTATATGAGAGTTGAGAAGAGAAAAGATGAAACATAAGCATGTCCACATCGAATGGGTTCATCTCAACAAAATACAGAGAGATGATCTTCATATAATATATGAAGATAACGCATATTTATGGAGGAGTGTGCTAAAAGCAAAGCAAGTTCGAAGTAGTCGATTTGGTCATGCTGAACGCAAAATGCCACGGTTCAGAGCAGGTTAGTGAGAAAACACAGCAGTAGCCGGTGGGGAATGCTGGTGAAGTGCTGAACCTCTGGAAATGCCATGTGCAGTGCAAGCTTCCCTGACCTATTTAAATGCCGAGCTCCATAAAAAACCCACAATCTATTCAGTTTTAGGACAACGTGCAGAGCATGTGCCCATACACCCCTTTCAAGGAGGTTCTCACCAGGACAAAACATGGAATTTGTCTTTAAAAATGTGTGATGCAAATGCCAGGATGTGTGTCAAACATTTAAACCTTTCTTTGCAAAAGCATTCATATTTGAAATGTAGGCGTCACCTGGATGCACATCAAAAAGTCAACTATAACAGAAGTACAGGAGGCGTGTATTCAAGAAAAACTAAAAACAGCTGTGCGCCCTTTAAGAGTTATCTGCCCAGATGAATTCTCGGTTGGCCGGTTGTTTTCCAGAAAACTAAAGCAGGTCATTATGGTGCAACACTCTTTAGGGGACAGCCATATATTTTGCTTGTTTTGCACTTTAATGTCGGTTCTGACCGTTCTGTATGTCATTCAGCACAAATCGAGAAGCTATAAACGGCATTGCTGTTTGCCTGTTAAACGTCTCAGACCATGTTTCCTAAAACAAATGAACAAACAGGCTCACTAAATATAGCTGTGTCTTTATCCAAGGCAGAGGGGGCAGAATACTGTTGTTTACTTTGGCTCCACTACCTGACATTCGACTCCTTTGTACGTGTTCTCCAGAGTTCAATTTGATGCAGTATCTCTCACTAAAGTAATCCAATGCGTCTCACTTAATGAAATGGAGCAAATAAAATGGAGTTGGTCACAGCTGCAGGAAGTGGCACAGGTGTTTGTTCCAGCGCTGACAATAACACTTCATTTACCAGAGGGAGAGCTGCACAGCTAAATACAGGAGACCAGGGAGTTCTGCGTTCCATCTTGGGACCTAGGACTTTACAGGCACATAATGCTCCTTATTAACCCAAAGTGCTCGGCAGCCTCTAGAAGGCCCAAGATGTTATGAAGAAAGTGAAATTAATCAGCCATTTTAAAACGTTTGGATATGAGCAGAGCATGTCTAAACATTCTGGACGAGCCTAGCGAGTGTGGGATGTATAGCCCACTCAGACCCATCACTTATCTCCATAAAAGGCCAAATGAGATCCTCCATCATCGGGCTGAAATACAGCGGCTCCCTGAGGCATGGCCCGGTCCAACATCAACAAATGAATTTTCATTTTCATTGCGGGGGAACAAAGAGTCAAGACCAGGCCCTGAAAGTCGTAATGCAATGTTCTCTTTTCATTGTGCATGCCTGATGAGAGTGGAGATATGCACGTGGGCTCGCTCGGATAAGGGGCCTACTCTGTGTTCATGGAACATGCACTTTCTCCATCCCCCATTTTATGCTCGTAATTGACTGAAAGAGCTTCTGCTCATGTCAGAGATGCTTTGGTTGTCTTACGTTAATCAAAACGTGGTCAAAAGCAGCACATTAGCCCTTGCAATTTGCAGCAAGAACTCTGAATCCACATGACTTGCAATTTATTGCTGTTGTCCTAGCAAGTCTGGGAGAGACTCTTGTTATTACTCGATTCAAAGATTCAATTCAAAGATTCAATGCCAAAAAAAATAAAAAAAGTATACACATGTCCACAGAGAGTCTGTTCTGTCTGTGCACTTAACCAGACAGTCCTCAAAGAGTATGCGTCGACATACGTCCAGGAATATCACAGGATTGTTACGCATAACAGCTTCCCCCTTGGGTTAGTCCATTTTAGAAGCCACAAACTACTTCCCACTTAGTATTTTAAGCATTTAACACAGTGAGACTGCCAGCTACCATATACCATATATAAACCATCATTGTAGAGGAGGACATTGTTTCTTCTAACTAATGAGAAACTGGAATAGAAGAATTGCTCCCTTGGGACAGGATGGTTCCATTAGAATGTCCAGGAGCCTTGGGATGTATTGAATCCCAAAGGCATAAAAGCTGACTCAGGAGACCAGAGCTCAGCCTCGGAGCTCAGTGACGCGTACACGCACGTCAGACATACATGGATTTCCACACATTCAGGCCGAAAGGTCCTAAATCTGGGAAAATCTAAATGTTATGTCACTACGGGGCTTAGTCATAACACAAATTAGACACTAATTAGACATTACAGAACACTAAATGGTTGGTACATTTCTGGAGCAAACAGGATCCATTAAAACCCTCCATCCTGATGCCTATTGTTGTCTTGTGAATGGAGGGGAATGTCTTCTGAACAAAAAGCTCTTAGCAATGGCATAAACAAAATCCTGAGAACTCGGTGGAGGAATATGAGCCAGCAGCCATGCTTTCATTGGGCCATTAGAAGCTGAATAGATGAGGGCCAAATTGGTGCTGCAGTCCGATTGGGCCATTTGGGGCTTTTCTGTGTGTAATAAAAACATAAATCAGCCAGAGTTTAGCCGTACAGATAATGAGGTTTATTTAGGCAGGTTTCTGTAAAATGACAGACCCCCTCCCCAAGTTCCCCATACAAGGTTCTTGTTGTTTGATTCCTCATGACAGATAAATCATGATGAAGCACATTTACACCAAGGGTCAAATTGTTATATAGACAACATACAATGCAAACTACTGAACATTTTTGTTCATTTGTTTCCCTAGAATAGAAAATCCAGGCACTCTATGGACTCCAGACTGCAGGTCTATTTTTAGCAAGAGTGCTTCCAGACCAACATTAGTGAGTGAGAAGGCTCAATTTATCAAAAGCTGCCTGAAGACACATCTCCTGTGTCTGTAGGAACCAAGAAGCCATTTTGATACGGCGCTGCAGTGATTCCATGCACTGTAGACCATTATGAAAATAGTTTCCATTAGACAAGAACAAGAATCTCTGGTAACCACAAGCATTTAAATAAACAAATTTAAAAGGGCAGAGTTACCAAAAGCAAGCACTAGCACGTTTCAAACTGACTATAATGATTCCACCAAATGTCTAGAAATGAAAAAAAGTTTAGACAGAAAAACTTAAAGAAGAGAGTGTGTGTGAGCTCGATAAGGTTCCCCACTTTGTACTTTATCAAGGTAGATATGGGAGAGTTGCTTCTAATCAAGTTAAAAAGACTATGACCAGTCTAAGGACAGCAGTTAATTTAAATGCTCTGAATATAAATGCACAAGCTCCGGCGGAGCCCTCTTCTCATGAAGCTTTGTTCACTGAGAGAGAGAACAGCAACTTCATCAGTTACAGAATGTGCTGAATAAAGAATGAGAGACTTCAATCAGCTCCCATTGCACAAACAGCTGGCTGTTTGGGAACGCTAGCCTGTTTGTGCTTCTTTGGACAAACTAGCATTGATGTGCAGAACTGGCTTTCCTTTTAAGATGCAAATTAAGCAGAAATGGTTTCAAGCTTTTTGAATTCTCAAGCATGGCATCAAAATACGCCTAGCTTGATGTTCAAGTAGCGGAATCTTTCAGAAGCTTGAAGCTTCAACACCTCTGCCGCTCAACTCGTAGTTACTGCCAAGACTTAAATACCAGCCCCTTCAGTGTCTCTTGAGCATTTTAACATGTCTGGTTAAAATTTTACAATTCACCAAAAAGTATTCAGACATAGCAAAATCATTAAATCATATACAGCCTCTTGTAGTATATTGAGTATTTGTAATCAGGTACATGAGTATGATTAGCAATACTGCAATAGTCAGCAAACTCAAGGTTTTCTTAAAAAGATTCTCTGTGAATTGCTACAATGTGAATAGGTACAATGCTAGGTGGGTGGTGAAGCAAGAGGGAAGACAAGGAAAGCGCCTGCCAGGCTTGTGGTCACGCTTTGATCGTGATGGGATTACTGCAGTTTCGCCTACACACATGACTCACCTTCAATCATCGTCCTTTAAAGTCCTCTAAAAGGTCCAATAAGTAAAAAAATTCTAATATACAGTTGGATCCAAAAGTCTGAGACCACATTGAAAATCTGGGATTTTTCTTTCATTGTTACTGTACGGCACTCAAACGCTTTGCTGAAACTGGATCAGTCGTATCTAAAGCACGATCAGGCAGAGCAAAAGTGAGCACACCATCAGAAGATCAATACAGAAAGCTTTGTTCACTGAGAGAGAAAACAGCAACTTCATCACAGATACAGAATGTGCTGAATAAAGAACGAGAGACTC
>JAOUQW010000016.1:15762824-15785935 GCA_028565825.1 Olivaichthys viedmensis
ACAAAAGACACGGAAACAACGTAAACAACGGGGACGTGACGGTTGTCGTCATGGCAACCGCCACGCTATTGTCTCGCACTCAGCCGGGCGCGTGACAGGAGACACCAAATTAAATGCTTTTGGTCCTTTTTCCATTAAGATGGAGTAGTTCCAGGTTCTTACCTGGTCATCCAGTGGGAGGTCGCAAAAGGCTGGGATGTATTTGGCCCACTCCACCAGTACCAGGAGTTGCTGCTTCATAGATTCACACACGTCTGTGATGGTGGCCATCTTTTTTGTTCTCATGTCACCGTTCATGATCGGACCTGGAGAGGTGATCTAAAGCACAGCAAAAGTTCCTGTTTAGAACTTGCACCCCGCCATATAACAGTATATAGTTTAAGATATATCTAATTATATACTTTAGACGTCTTCTAAAGAGCAAGAGCCGACCTGTCTGGAGAGAACATCAGCTTGGATGAGTGCATTAATGGAGGGAAAGCTGCTGTCCTCATAGCTCGACCTCCTGGTGCTGATTCGGTCTCTTTCGTTCTGTACAGCTGCACCAAAGAGAGAACAAACAAATGAGTTGATTCAGTAATTTTTCCTACACGTAGAGTAGGTGGAGAATTGTTCATTACAGAAATTAAATCACTGTCATGAGTCAAACTCGACCAACCAGTCCAGATAGCAGCGATTGGAGGGAGTTGGAGTGAATTAGCATTGACTCTATGAGTTGAGGGGGGAAATGCTCAAGGTTGTCGTGTTTATCAGTGTGCAATTATGATGCCTCTTAACTGTTTGCTCAGCACAAGTTGGCCATAGACTTCAGCGCATTGTGGAGTGAACATTAACAAGTTGTCTGTCTCACTCTGATGTTGCAATACGCTCCACACAGTGGTTTATATCAGTCAAACAGAGGACATGAGCTTGTCTTTCAGTCTTGTTTTGCCATCATAGCATTATGCATATGTCACGAAACAACACGAAACTGGAGTATACCTTCTTTCTTCATTCCGGCCCGAAAGCATTTCTTTAGCCTACAGTATCTGCATTGGTTCCTCTTGTCTTTGTCCACTATGCACTGTCTGTTGAACCTGTAGTGTAAACACAAATAGCAATAAATTCAATAGTCTTCCTATGGAAATCGAGGAAGAAATAACACAGAGAGATTTGAGAAATATTAATTGTGGCTTATGCGATTGTAATTATTGCTGGTTATGGAACAGGATCCTGACCTGCAAGAGTACATGTGGTTTTTGCGAACGCTGCGTCTGAAGAAGCCCTTGCAGCCGTCACAGCTGGAGGCTCCATAGTGTTTGCCTGTTGCTCGGTCGCCACAGATGGCACACAGGATTCCTGTACCTAGGTGGTTGGCAGCATTCAGGTTGGCACCCTCAGCTGGTGAGGAGTCTGAAAAAAGATGGAGCCATGCTTTTAGAAGTTTTTCTAAATCTGTTAGATGGGATGGTCTCTATCTCTCTATGATTGAGTTCTCAAAATGCAAGCTAAGAAGTCATTCCGGTGTCTTGATTAGTTGAGTCTGTTGCTCTCTTTAACCGATACTCATCTAAAAAGGTGGATGTTCTGTTCCTCAGGTTGATAATAGAGAATCAGCTCTAGCTGATTTGGAAGAGAAAATGGGCAAAAGGTCATGGCAAGATATTAAACTGGCTTCTTTTGCTGCAATAAATTAGGTATAAATTATTCTGGTGAAAATGGGCAGTAGAGGAGTGTTTACTAAATAATCCAGTGGTGATTATATCTAAAAACTGCACCTCTGCTATTAGAAAAAAAATTTTTACTCAAAAAGGCAAGAAAGGCTTCAAAACTGTAATTATGTGAAAAGCACAAAACAAATTTGATATCTCAAATAAACTAGCATTGTGTTCCAATATTTCATTTCTGAAGTTATAAAAAACTTAGGACATAAGTACTCAAAGAAATTGATCCTTTAGTCATTACTAAACTGTTGTTGTACACAACCAAATGGCCAGATAATGAGTATCACAACAAATGATTATTCATTTATAAGAAAAAGTGTTACATGTATTTTGTGAATCGTTTACTTTTGTGTCAAATGCTCAAAGGAGCACAGAGTGATTACATTAAAGCCAAACCAAGCAAACAAATTTCTTCAGCTGATCAAAGGCATACACATGTTACATGATAGCGCTGTTAATTGACTGCTTTTGAACTGATTCATTATCTGAATAGGGAAGAACATGTGACAGAATTGGAAATCATATTTATCACCATTTAACTGATGAAGTTATCTAGTAAATACAACTTATCAGTTAAAAAAAAAAAAATACAGTTAAATGCATAATTAAACAGCTATGTAGGCACTCACTATTGTACAAAAGTGATGTATAGAGAATTCAAACACAACCCAGAAAAATCTAAATGACAGATTGCGTTGATGGAATCAGTTAGATTTCTCATAAAACCAAGCTATGGGAGACTAAACTGCTAAATGGTTCAATGAAATCATCTACAGTCTGGGTCCATTTATTTTGCTGTCAAACATCCCTGGAAATACTACTCTGAACAGACATCCTATCTCCAACCGACTAACATCAGGTTAGAAGAGCTGGATGGAATTACATTGGGATTTCTGGCTGTGCAGCTCTTGGGATGAAACACAACCCTAGCTAGCCTACAAGACACAGCTTGTAGTGATAATCTCTCTCAAAGCTCCTTGCATTGCAGTCTCATACACGTTGCCCTGCTGTCACAATCACAATCAGTGTGGAACACTCAAAATATGCCATTGCAGCACACTGAGGCATCCTCAAAGGAACCTCTAAAGTCTATAAAAGAGTGTGAAACTCATTAAACCTCATCATCCCACACTTCACCAAACATTCACTAGCCGACATAAAGTCAGAGGACTCAAAGTTCAGCTGGGAGGGGGACTCACCTGTGCTCATGGCAAGCACTTGCATGTTCTCGAACTCCAATGTGGTGTAGGCCGGGTCCAGGGCCTCGCTATAGTCTGCCATCTCCATGTCTGCTAGTGCTTTGGACAAACGCATTCTCAGCTACCTGACACTGGGGGCAAAGACTTGTCCTCTTCGGTGAAGTTTGGACCCCCCTTCTCTTAGACCAAGCCCCGCCCCCTTAGAGAGGTAGACACCTCTGAGTGACATGGGCCATTTCTAGAGCAAAGACAAAACTGACTTTGATTGACATGTCAGACCTTCCCGCCCCAGGCCACGGCCAGTTCTGGAGTGGGGTGGCCCTTAGGTTAATCATTGACTGACTTTTTTTAGTGCTAAATCAGAATTGTTTTTTAGATATGGATAAACAAGGTCTCTCTCTCTCTCTCTCTCTCTCTCTCTCTCTCTCTCTCTTTCTCTATCTCTCAATATCTGTAAAGGTTTAGCAACTTGATGACTGAAGCAAGTACATCCCGTCCCTGACATGTTGCTCTAGTTGCACTTAATAGCCTCTTACACCAATCCAGTCCAGTTTTTAAATATATACCTCATATTTTACCTCTTCATTTCACTTTGGACTTCAACAGAATACCATAATATATATCACTGATGCCTAATATTCTGATTAAGGGAACCAGAGAGGTGTCTTGAGTTGCATTATATTATGTACTCAGTGAATCAGACTGAGAGCCAGCCAGCCTCATTTGCAATGTTTGGTAAGTCTCTGTTAATTCTTGCACAATAAACAACAGCAGTGACTCTTGTAAGCAGCAAATTGTGACCTTTATGTAAAAGAACTCATTGTTCATTGAAAACTCATATGCACATGATCCGCCACTTTTGGTCCAACTATGGAGAACAGTATGCTCAACGTAATGTTAAACTTGATCATCATTTATAAGTAGTGGTCTAACTGGCCTACTGGCTTAAGCGGTCTTATTGATCTAACTATTGGTCTAACTATTGGTTTAATATCTGAACTACTGGTCTAAGTGGTCTTAGTGGGTCTTAGTCCCTGTCTACTTGCTGAATGTAAAGTGATATAAAGTGATAAAAGGAACATAACAAGGCCATAAACAGCTTGAAACTCAACAGCTCAATTACTATTCAGAGCACTGTTTCCCCTAAAACAATATATCTTTTATCTTAACTGGATAATGGTGGAGTGAGTATCACTCTTAATACTTTCAGTAATAAGAAACCGTCTTATGATAATGTTTGTGATAAAGTCACCTCAGAGCTATTACCAAGTCGCTGTTATTATCCCTAAACCAGTTTGCAACTGATTTCATGCATTTGAAATGCAGTGCACATCATTATACGCTCATTTACATGCCGACATGTAGGTTTTTATCCAAGGGGAGATTATTGGTTGGGCAAACAAGCATAGCAAGTGCGCAAGTATAAGGGCAAGGGCAAACACAAGGCAGTATATATTTGAAGAAGGGAAAGTGACAGTACAAAGCGATGGGTCAATGTTCCCCAGATCAGAGAGTCACGAGGGCAGTAAATGTACACTCATGAATCTCATCTACCCCCCTACACACACACACACACACACACACACACGCACACACATACACACGAATGCACAAGGCACAGAATTGGCTGGCACGATAACCAAGTTAACAATCAAAATGTAAAAATCGGCATCAACCATGGGCCTTCACTGGAAAGACAAGTTAAAAATGTGACTTTTCTGGGTGTCAATCATTCTACATTCTATATTACTAGTACACATCGTTGTTTAGTTAATGTCATGATGTACATCCCAGTATCGTTCTTAATTGTATTGATTACTTAATTAAATTTAAGATTAAGTGTTACGTAGGGCATGGATGGCATGGATCATGCATTAAGTAAAAAATGACAGTGAGAATGTTGTGGTTTGTAAGATCATGCAGATCCCGTGGACACGATGCAGAATACATTTTCTGTATTGTTTGCAATAGCCTGGAAAACACCTAAACTTACTAGCAAACTGACAATTTAGATATGGACAAGAGACAAATTATGTGGTATATTCCAACCCGTACGTACTGTATATTAAGAATCATGCTGTGGTTTATTAGAAAGGCCATCTGAAGTCAGATTTCTTTAAATTCAGCATATCACATTAGTATTACATGTGGTCAATGCAACATCACCTCCTATGAGTGATTCATATTCATGAGTTAAGACTAACAGCAGAAGTTTGGTCAAGCTTTTAGTCAGACTGACCATTTGAGCAAGTTCTAGCTCTATGTGTTGTGTCAACCCAAATGTGTCTTCGAGAATCTCTTCCAAATCTCCTTATTTGCTCAAGGTTTCTTTTGTAACCACACTGACAAGTAACCTGAGGCGAATAAATAACACTGAGAATCAGTGACTCACACTGTGCAACTCCTATCTGACTTACCATTACAGTCTTTATCATAACTCAGATGTCCAGAATTCTGTGATCTCCTCCTGATGGCTCTGAACGGCTCTATAAAATCTAATCCACAAGGTTATGGCTTTCTCCCTCACATGCAAAGTCAAGGTGTTCTAACCAGGAACATCTAGATAACTACATAAGATCATTAGCTATGTACCTGGCATGGGAAACCATCCTAACTAAGGAAAACGTTTTAAAGTTGTCTAATTAGTTTGTTATGACCGAGTGTGTTGGTGTACAACAATTTTTCTGACACTGGTGGTTAATGCTGCTTTCAGCCTCTCAGCATTGTTCATTGAATACCTCTGTTTTTTTTATGAATACTGACATGATTCCTGATTGGGGCTTTAAAAGAATAATGAAGCTACTTTTTAACTAGACATCTGCTAGGTATATGACTTTTTTATGTAGTGTATTTGAAGCACACTGTACAGTTTAAGGCACTTTTTGGATAAGACACTGTGGCTTGCTGTTGCCTTTCATTAATAGTCAATCTAATACATGGCCTCCCAATCAACAAGTAAATTATCCATTTTTTCATGAATCAATCGATCAATCAAATGTTCCTCATTCTCAGGGAGTTTTTTAAGCAGCAGAAGGCCCTTTAATGAATGTGAGTAATTGATTTAACTTTTACCTCATTCTTCAGTGATCACATCACTCCCAGCTCACAGTTTTATAACTATAACATGTTTATTATTCACCATGACTAGGAAGAATAAGATTATATTTTCTGTCCCATCAAATTCGATGTTTACATGCAGTCGCAGCATGGAGACATGTACTTTGAAACGTATTATGGAGGACAGACAGGATCTGCTGTCCTTCCTTAATAGTCTCTCGAGTGTGATATGAGGCTGCCATGTCATGTCCATGTCCTATAATCAGTCACCCATGCCGCCCGGGGCTAAAAGTCAAAGGACTGCTCCGAACTGATGTAACTCCACTGCCTATTTCCCCCTTTGCAACTTCAAACTCCAGTTTGTGAACAAAGTCCTGTCTATCTTCACAATAGAGATCTCCGACCACTGACCAAACTCCATTTGTAACCACTGCCTATTTGTACCTTCTCTTGAATGAGACTTTTTCATTTCCACCGAACGGGACATGGCAGTAATGCCACGAGCTCAATCACCAGCTACTCAGCCTACATGGAATAACATGCTTTTGGAATAATTGCAGGATAACTTTGGGAATATCTTGGTTTCCCAAGATTTTGGTTTTGATCAAAACGGTACAGAAAATGTCTGGAGAGGTTTTTTGATGCTTGGCCGCCTTGATAAGAATGAAGAGAGAGTGGAAGAGAGAGCGGTAATATGCTTGCTCCAGCACATCTGAGGCCAGTAAAAAAGCCTGCGTGGACTCACTGGGGTGGATGGCACAGGTACGTAAGGCTAGTGACATGGGGAAGACCTTGTCAACAGATTGCTATCTGTAAACCACACAGCTTGTGCAAGCCCCCGTGAACTACTGGCTGTCAAGGTGGAACACTTTACTTCATAGAAAAAATGCCATTTGAACTGCTTTGATTTGAAGTTTTAATCCATTTCTGGTGCATTATGAGACTTCGAAATAGAACATTAATGAGATCAATCTTTCATATCACTGTGTATGCTATGAGGACTGATAAGAGTGGTCTATGCCCCTCCTCTCCATTAAAACCAGATTAGCGCTCTTTAAAGCAGACCTACTTTGAGAGGCCTTGTGTAGCAAAATCAGTGATTGTGAAAAACAAAAAGAGAGCAGGATCGGCAAGTATTGAGGTCAGAATAGGTGTCGCAGATTAAACAAAGACATGCCTTTCACATCTAATCCCATCCGTTAGATGATTATGTTGTCTAACATTGATTAGGGATGTCAGGATTCTCTGTGTGTACAAAGAAAATCCTTTCAGTCGGCTGATTCCTGTGGACAAGTTGACTCTCAGAGCGTTTGATTTTCATTCATACACAAATCAGTTCTTTTTCAAAACCCCCTTTTAAGCGAGTAGCTTAAAATAGTGTCTTGTTTATGTTTCTTTTATTTATGCATTCTGTCTTATGTCTTGACTGTCAAAAAATGTATGATAATCCAACTCAAAGTCCCCATGATCATTTTGTTGCTTTTTTAAAGAATCATTAATCCACTTTCAGATCTTTTTTATGTGTCGGTAACTGTATATATAAATTTACACCTGTTGTCTAATTTGAGACCCTATTAGCGCATGTGAAGCAGCAGTTGTTATGGTTTTAATTTAACACTGGTGATTTTGCTGTGTTTTTTTTTTTTCGAACATATGAGCACGTGAGAAAATATTTAGCAACACTGATTCCCAAAGATCCTTCCAAGACAGAAGCAGCCTCTTCCATAACGATTAACAGTTATCTGTGAAGTTCCCAAAATCCTTACCCATCTTACTATTTGGAGTCTGGGTAATGATAAACCTCTAGGGCCTAATATTGCACAGTCCCCATAAAGTATTTCTGTTTAAACCTCAACATCATTGGGTAATAAAGACTTTTGCGGGTGGGGGTGGGAGGTGAAAATGTTCCAAGTTCATACTGGCCCCAAGTCAAGTTCATACTGGCCACAATTTGAATCACAAAATCACAAAGCTGTAATTTTTTTTCATAAAAGATATTTGTGCTGACATCTATCTGCTGTATTTTTCTTTCTCATGAAACTATAAAAGCCCAAGAAGCTACCTGAACATCAAATAAGTAAACAATTGCATCAATAAACATTTAGTGCAATGCTCTTTGTAAATCAATCATGGCCTCTGATAAGGTTCTTTCAATGATTAACCATTGTTTTGCTGAGAATTCAGTTGGCTAAGTCCAATTTGCTGTCTCAGGGATACTGAGTGGACACTTATCACTCTTTTTTAGTCGTCAATGAAACAATAATCCTTTCGTCAGAGCCTGTATCCAACGCCAGGAAAAAATCTCCAGTTACACTTTGTTGATTCAGTACAACATTATTTTATACGTAGGTAGATGATGCTTATTAATTTAATTGTAAGCAATTGTTATTATTAATGTTATTAATTATACTGAGATTGGGTAAATCTTTAACATTAAACTAACATTATTTAATGCATTACTTAACATTAACAATCCATAAACTTTAACATTAATAAACTGTAAGTTAATGTTAACAAAGTAATTGATGCTTTTTTTAAATGGTAAATAAATACACCTGCATTAACTAGTGTTTATTAAAACCAGGACTAAAATAAATTAGCAAAAATTAAATTGCAGCATGTTACTAAATGTTGAGAATCAGGTCAGTGGGTATGACCCACAATTCAGCCACACTTATGAAGTCTGCCAATTAACCACCACAAACAGATTAATTAAGGCATTAGTTCATGGTGGTTGTTATGGACTTGTTTTTACTCATGGATGGAGTACACTTTATTTAATGCAGGTGTTCATTATTTGCCTTATTTTGGTTCATTATATAAACATCAATTAATACAAGCGTTGATTATTTTGTTAACATTTCTTATGGTGTATTAATGCTGAAGTTCATGGCTTGATAATGTTAAGTCATGCAGTAAATAATGTTAGTTTAGTAATTGTGTTACCAAAAACATTATGTTGCTTGAAACAAGGATCTATAGATAAAACTGTACATTTCTTTAATCTAAAACTCTCAGGTGGACCCAAAATTGACAGCATTGGGCTTGCCATGTATAGTTAGAGACTTCTGTTGTCTGTAGTCTGTGTAGAGGAGCTCCACCATGTGGTCTCCTTAATGTGTATCTTTACAGGAAGAAAACTGTGAGAGCTACAGTGGGATTAGCTAGGATCCAATATGTAAGATGCAAACTTATAGCAGCAACATATTAAAAACTGTAGAGCTTTCATGGGTTAACATGTGTTATGTGTTTTCACATTTAAAAAAATACTGTACTGTACACTTTTAGAAGAAAAAAAAAAGGTTATATCTAGAACTCTCAAGGGTTCTTCAGTTTGTCCCTCTTGGTGAACCCCTTAAAGGTTCTACATAAAACCCTACAACAGAGGGTTATTCTATTAGAGAGGGTTCCAAGTAGAACCCCTTTAGGAAGCTAAGAACCATTAACTATCCCAAGAACCCTTGAGGAACCCTTTTTTCTAAGAGTGTAGACTGTGAAGTTACTTATGTAGATAACATAAAATCCATTTTACGCTGTATAATGCAAAACAGGAGAAGTGCTTCCTGACTTTGTTAGTATAATACGTTAAAGTAGGAGTGCCAAAGAAAGGCTATCCAAGGCACTCCAACATTTTAAAAATGCCGTATACACAAAATGTTCATTATTTGGGTGCACATTCCAAATGCCAAATTTGAAACACGTTCTCACAATAAGAATCTTCAATTTGGCACTAAACTTCTGCAGCTCAGTGCGTGCCAGAAAAACGCTTTGTCGTTCAGTCAGTAAACAAACGCAGCACAACAACAGTCTGTAAACTATGCAGCAGCTTCTGTATCCCTCAGTATGCAGTATGTGAAATGCGAGTGTTCCAGCAGGCCAGTACCTGAATGAACCGAAATGCCATGTTCTCCATACATCCTGGGCTCCAAATCGGGCCGATGCGGGCCCAGCGACTTCAGGCTCCTCAGCCTTCCCTACGGAGCAGGCTGTCCATTCAGGCCTCACTGTTAGGTGTATGTGTGTGTGTGTGTGTGTGTGTGTGTGTGTGTAGCTGAGTGTGTGTGTGTGTGTAGCTGAATGTGTGTGAGTAGCGCTGCCTCCCTGCAGCACATGCACGCTGACCGCCAGCGATCCTAATCCCTTAATGCCTGTCACAATGAGATTTCATAGGGGTCTTGGGTTCACAGCTAATAGTGTCAATTGTGTGGAGCGTATAATTCTCCTTTGCACACCTCCAGTTCCAGTTCAGGTACCAGGCCAATCTATGGCAAACATCAACATATACAAAACATATAGAGCCGGTCAATTCCTGTCATATCTCAAACATATAGGCCATGTCAAATGGTGCCTTGGTTAGTACGGCATGAATATATATTACCTAAATATATGATTATTCATCTTAAAGCATGTTATTCAGTAACTACTATGAATTATTCAGTAACTACAGTGAAACTAATAGGGAAGGTATGTCGCTATTAGAGTGAAGTACGTAAGTTATTAGCGTGCAGGACAGTGGGTCCTGTGAGGTTAAGGGGTTAAATTAAAAGAAGCAAACTCTTATTTAGTTGTGTTTCACAATGAGTTTCAGGAGGGTGCAGTGTCCAGGTTTTAGGTGTAACTCTTTTACTGTCCCTGAACTCACCGTGTAGCAGAATGACTGCAGGTATTGTGAATTGTGAACCAAGTTAGAGGTATTTCAGTTATATCGCCAGCCAAGAATAGTCCATATCTCTGACTGATTGATTGACTTGTTGAAACACACATACCAAACAAGAGTTTAAGGGACACATAGTGTAGGCGACGCCATTTTAGACACATCAGTGTAACCATTTGTTCACTGGGACTATATTAACCACAAAGGACAAAGTAAATGAATATTTCAACCCTGAAAGCAGCAATAAATGATTAATAAAAAAAAGGGGCCGCTGCCTACTCTTCACTTAATCAAAGACAGCTAGTTATATGCTTGTATCACATGCAACATTGCAAATATTCCTCGCACATTAGCTAGCTAGTTTTGTATCGATAAATATAGCTGGCTGGCTAGCTAAGACTGATGTGGGATGTTGGTAACCCACTTATAGACATTATGTGCCTTTATAAATTAAAATGAATGTTTTGTTTTGCTAAGTCCGAATGTGACCATCAGGTTGTTTTTTTTAACGTACCATTTAAGGACAGAAAGTCATAGGCGAAAGGGTTTCTGACAGACAGTGTTCTTTACATTCTGCGTTTGCGGCACCGCTACACTTGGCTTGCTTAGTATTGTTTGATGGACGCCAAATCTTGTCCACACTGGGGTTGAAATCGTCTTTTTGCCTTTTTATATAATCTTTCACTGAGATGCAGGATCTAGTTAGCTTCACTTCCATGACTGACATGCTAACTCACTCTTCATATCCTATATTTTGTCCCCTATGTGTGGCGTTTCCTTAAAGTGATCTACGTGCTTTTTTTTTTTAAATCTGTCACATTTCCTTTTCATTCAGAATGGCCATATGTGGTTTGTGATATTTAGTATCAGTCTGACACGCATTGCTTTCACTTGTGATACTTTCACTTTAAAATGAGATAAGATCTTTTTGAAGTGACACTTTTACATGTCTATATGTAACTCTGTATTAGATTATCTGCACTTTAGCCCTTTTCACAGGCAATGACATAAAATGACTACACCTTTATTGGAACTGTAAATATCTCACGCTAATCACTGTGGTCAATTTGATCCACTCAGATCCCCTAAACTCTGTGATCTGTGGGAAGTTTCTGTGAAAAATACGTTTGTAAGACTTGGAATCTGGCTTCCAAGTCTTACAAACTTATTTCTCACAGAAACTTCCCACAGATCACAGAGTTTAGGCCTCAGCGAGGTTTGCGGCGGGAAATGACTTTAGAAGGACTGACATTCATTTTTAAAGTGACCCTATTGATCAGGAACAAATGTTTCCAAAGCCTAGAAGCGAGCCATTGTGCGTAATCCACTTTTACCAGCATTCCTCAGGCTCTAAATCCGTGTTGGCGGAGGGGTTTTGGTTGCTTCTTCTTCTGGCCTCGTCACTAAAAGGGCCCTTTGAGTCTCGACTGCTGGACCTTCTCCTTAAAGTCATTCGACTTTTTCAGGGTAAACAGATCTCCTCGCTTCAGACCTGTTCGATTGCTCCTGTTATGTTTACTTTTATCCAGGGATCCTGCTACGTTTGCTGGGGAGTTATTTGCCCAGGTTGTAACGGCTGGGCAATTAGCCGAAGCTGGTCCTTTCTGCAAGCCTCTTGTAGAAGTTATACAACTGCGTGATGGTTTTTCAGGTTATTTGAGGCCATTTCAGGCCATTATTTTCAATGATGCCAGACAAAAATCTGCATTCTAATTTGGCCTTGTGCAAGCATTCACCAGAAATCAGCGAAACCAAGAAACAAATGTAGACTGATGCTGACTGTAAAGTTGTTTTAGTTGACAAATTTTTATAAGGTTATGTGCTTGATGGAAAAGGAAATTGTTAGGATCAATGAATATTCCCTAACGTTGCTACTGAAGGGTAGGATTATGTTTAGTTGTAACTAATCCTGCATATCCTGTTTTATGCTGTTATTCTGAGAGTTGGCAAATATTCACAGCAAAATCGGCACCAACGGTGATTTGAAGCATTACTTGATTGTGAAAAAAAAAAAGTACAGTACAATGCAGTGATTCTGAGTTGCTCAATGCCAGAAAGCGGATTAAAGGGCATTCAGCCAAAATGTAAATGTTACAATTATTAATTTGGCAGACATTTTTATCTGAAGTGGCTTACAAGTGAAGCAGAATTCAAGCATAAAGCTGAACAGTTGAGATTAAGGGCCTTGCTCAAGAAGCACAAAACCTTAACCACTGGGATACCACTCGTGACCCAGCATCCTCCCAGCTAAACATATTTGTGTACATAAACTCAGTAATCTAGTAATATACTGAGATATGCACAAAAAACAAACTCACTATACACATAATACTTGGCTGTACATGTAAACAAACGCACTGAGCACATGCAGTTGATGGCTTGTGTATTTATATTGTCTCGGTATGCATTATGTAAATGATGCAGCTAATATAAAAAATTGAAAGTAAATACTTTTTAAAAAACGTTTTACTTTTGATGTTATTCTAACTGCTGTCAAAATGTTCCAAATGCAAAAAAAAAAGTGCTAATGGATTACATAGAAATCATATGACCAGAGCAAAGATGCTGCTGTTATACATTGGAGTGCAAAGGTTTTCACACCCCATGATTTTTAAATGGATAAAAAGAAAATGTATCTCTGTTTTACAATTTATCTACAAATTCCAAGAATTACAAGAAATTAAAAATGAAATGTGGGTGTGTCATGCAACAAGACAACAAATCAAAACGTAAGCCAAAATGAACAGGAAAAATTGTTTGAAAAGAACCAAAAGCAAGAAGTCAAAGTTTTGTTATGACCCTCATGTTAAGATGAATGGGCAAAGATTGGCCAAGCAATCCAGCAGAGTTAGAACAGACATGTCAGGAACAATGGGGATGGGAAGGAAGGAGGGGGTCCTATGGGTGTGTAAACTTTTGCACCCAATTGTATTGTAGACCACATGTCAAGCATAGGGTTCCCATTTGTTTTGCATTTTGCAAATACAATGCAACACTGGTTATTCTAAGGCAAAAAGGAGTATTTGACATCTGACCTTATAATTTGAATAGCAACACGGCTTTTCTCCCGAGTTCACTACGTCAGACTTTGTAATGATCCATGTTAGATCACAATAAAAAATTTCTGAGGTTTCAACTGGAAAAATAATGAATCACTTTCATTAAGGTTAAAGTGTCAGGACTTGGTGACAGCATCATTTTGTCTCACATTAAAATTGTCTGCTGTATTAGAGTAAGCATGAAAGATTTCACACCATACTTATTCCTCAACGATCAACCATATTTACTTTGCGCAAATATTTTCCACCGAGCCTTCTGTGGAATCATTACAGATCCTAGCACAAAAGAGGAAGTTCACTCGGCATCATTCACCTGCAGCTACATGTAGGCCTTGTTTACCAGCCATCATGACTCTGCCACACCTCCCAAACACAAAAAGACTGCACAAAAAGCTTTCACGACGCAAATGGGTTGCTTTCACACTAACTGTAACAAGTGCCACATGGCGGAGTTTCTCCACCTGAAATCAGCAGGGAAACATCTGGGCCCTTTCACAAATCCAAATCCACCAGCTTCTTCTTCAAGCTGTTAGCAAAAGGACAACAGCGAACAGGAAGAGAGAAAGTGTGCGCGTCTACTCACCATACGGAAGCTCCATATTAGTGCTGGCCTGAGTGTTAACATTGACCACGCCGTTCCTCCTGTTCCTCAGCTGATTGTTGGTGTCTTTTTTCTGCGTAAGTATGAAATTTTGAGATGTAGCTGTAAAGAGTTTGGCTCAGCGTGCTGCTCTTTTCAGAGGAAGGTGCTGTTGGCGCTGGGTAAGGCCGGTGCTCCTGTTATCTTATTGATTCTCCTAATCTGGGCAAATGTGGGTGGGGAGGTTAAACAGTAACCAAGCTCATATAGAGGAGCAATCTATATGACAGCTGTAGCCATAGCAACAGGATGATAGAAACTCAAATAGGCAGTTTCTTATGATTTCACCCCATTTTTTCCAAGTCCGCATCATTTTTCAAAAGGTTGTCGTATAGGACTATAGGACAAGAGAGAATGATCCAGTGAGTGAATAGTAAAAAGGGAAGGCGTGTAGTGTGTAGAATTACTCTCTCTTATGTGTCGATAGTGGTCTGACTTCAAAGAATGGTGATGGTTAATTTGAATGATTATACCTACAAAACCAATGTCATGTACTTTTGCATTACGTTTCATACAGGGATTTTTGTTAGCTTCCAACTTTTCTCCAAAGAAAAAAACAGCATTCAGATATGAAGAAACCAAACTTTTACAATCGATGTTTACACTCAGTGATATTGCATTAAACCTGTGGAAAATTATACAGTGTTTAGTTTCCAGCAGGAGCGGTAGTTCCCATGGCTATAAAATGATGGACTAAGCTAAAAGCATCGAATTACCCAACAGGACCGGGGTTTTCACTTTTGAGTGTCCTAATGAAACTCACTACTACTTCACACACACATGTTCTCACACACTGTCACAGTGAAAGTGATGAATGATGGACTCATCTTTATTCATTAGGTAGCATTTCTTTACTGTACCACACACAACACTGACATAACATTCTTAACCAAATGCATGTCATTAGCAAATAAATATGTGTATGATACAAATAGATAGTTCTAAGGAATTAAAAATGTTTTTTATAAAGATATTCACTGTCGGTTCTATGTTTATTCCCATTGCACAGTATAACACTGCTGTGAAAGCAATACTGTAGCTAATTCGCTGTACGAACAGGAAGTGGTCCTGCTCTTACAGTTTATGGTTTTAAAAGCCATTTTGCCGCTGTTTTATAGCAGAAGTGGTCCTGCTGCATGAATGAAAAGCATTATGGAGGTGATAAAAACCTGTTTTCACTCTCTCCCTAACAGCAGGTCCAGGATCAGACCCAAATTCTAACTGAACCATGGTTTCAGGTGCACCATAACCAAGATTGTTACCAGTGCAGGTAGTAGCATAAAATATAATGTAATCAGATCGCAAAATAATAATAAAGTGCTTGTAATTAGATTATGATGCACTTTATATTTGAAATTTGATCTTTTCTAATTATTGCATTTACATTTCTTTTCATATTGATCATTTATATTTGTACCCTAACACAATTACAATAATCAATATTAAAGTAACGATGGAGTCAAACTGTCTCTTTTGTGTAAAACTGTTTAAAAGGAAGTCAGATACACAACTTGGAAAAAAGTTGGTTATAAAAGTGGAAGTAATCAACATTAAACTTTATTTTTTAACAAAGTAAATGCTTAGGTTTTATTTGGGATCTGGACATCAAATATAACAGGAAGATGCTGATGTAGGATCAGCTTTTGCCTTGTATTTTTTAATGAATACAATGATATATATTTAGGAACTGATCTTAGCTCCAACATGTCCTTAGTTTGAAATGAAGACAATGCAGTTTCGATGAGGCCAAATGTATCTATGTTCTTTGCCTGATATGACTGGAACACATTTTGAGAAGATAGTAACTTGGATATGGCAAAACAGAATCCAAATATAGGGGGTAGGGTTAGAAAATTTATTGGGTGTACACAAACCATAAAAGTGCTTAACTCTCAACACGAACCTAACTGCAATGCCACTCTTACAGTAATGCAAACATAGCAAACAGTGCAAACAGTCCAGGGACATGACAAGAGACAACAACAGTGTGGCAGGACTGACTCTTGATGATGACTAAAACAATTAAAGGTGTCCATGTGTGATGATGTGTTAGTTCAGTTGTAGCATAAAATGTGTAAAAAAAGAAATCAAAGATTTTATAGTGGTACTACACAAAAATGTGCTTCAAAGTTCTTTTGTCAGTCACAACTCATTGATTATTCTTGATGAAACCGCCTATCTAATCAGTGTGACTAAAACCTCTTGAGCTTTTTTCTGGGTTTTGATGTGGAGCACTGATTCTTGTTACATGATCCGCCATAAATAGAAGGACAAGCTGAGCATGGCTTTCCCGTCTTGTATGGAGCTTCACCTACCCAGTTACCTCTGCGAAATAAGCAACAACAGGGTTACTATAACGTTAATACTTAAAAGAAAAGTTGGCACTGGCACAATGTGTAAATTATACTGTTATGTCACGTTTTGGTAAGTAAACTTGGATTGGGTTCATTTAGTCTTACTTGATGGAGTAGTTGCACACGAGTAAGTTTGCCTGCTTCCATGTAGTCCCGAACACATACATATTTGAACACCTGTTGATGGCACACCCAATCCTATTGGTGCTGGCCCACACCATCTGCAATTCAGAAATAACAGCATCCACGGTTTAATATACAGCGATTTTACTTAAAAATAATATTAAGCACATAGCAAATGTTTTTATTTCAGCTGTATTTTTTATTTATTTTTGTTAAGTTGTTATTTATTGTGTGATGCCTTGTTTAATTTGATTATGGTAACTCATTCATGGTATGCTCCTAACACACAGTTTTAATTGTTATCTTTTATTAGAAACTAACACCTCATATTGACTCGATTAGTATGGTCCTCTATGCGTTGTGTGTTACTGTATGTGTTAGGAATCACTAAAACCTTGTCAAAGTAATTTTATGCTTGTTTCCTACTTGGAACTGTACATTAGCTTACACAGTAATGCACACTTTTTTTTTATTTTTTATTATTACTATTATTATTTGAGAGCCACACCTGTGTGTAGTGGGTGCAGACAGAGCCGCTGCATCTGTTGGGGTAGGAGAAGGAATGCTTCTCTTCATGCCATGACTTCACCAGCTCGATGACAGATCTGTATCTACAAGAAAGAAGAAACCACCATATTACCCTATGCCTTTCAGCATGTAGGCATGCATTGAGCTTTGAGAAAAGTAATAAACACATAGAATCTTCGATGAAACCAAAGCAATGAACAGAGGTGATGTAGCGTAGATTTCAAAAGTCTGAGTACATTATCAACAGGCCTCTTTGTTTCATCAATTATGAAGTAAAATTATATTTATTTAACAAGATTACCTAATTTTTTACTAATATAAGCAAGTGTTATTAGTTATAGTGTTATAAGTGTTATTATTTACTGAAAACAGCCATGATGATAACACAATTCATAGAGAGCCGCACTAATTAAGTCCTTATCAGGTTTTAGTTGTTAAAAGACCACAGTTGTGTTAGGACGGGAGTTAGGAACATACACGTGTTATCATTTGAATGAAAAATTAAGGATCACAGGATTTTTACGTGAACAGGATTTTTGATATACTGTTCAATTTCATACAAGGAGTTTTCCACAGAACTAAAATGTTCTTTGTCCCAGTTTTAAATAATGTATTCTATCAAATAAATAACAACTTTTGGTAGTAGACCCAGAGTTTTGGTTCTATGGGGACCCAGAGGATCCATTGACATATGGAGCAGGCCCATTTTATAAAAAAATGTTGTCCCGGCTCAGGCATCATATGTGACGGGTCTGTTTAGGACACTACTGTATAAAGAATGTGATATGTTGTGTGGTGGTAAGTGACACTGTAACGCAGCCAAGCTACAGTATTATGGATGAATAAGAGATATTGTGTGTATAAATGTGTTAAATCGACACAAGTTTTTAATACCTTCCAGTGGTGATGGACAGGTTCTGGCCCATGTACCTCATGACATGGGTTGGGCCGTGGTCCCAAATGCACTGTGAGGCCCAGGACTCCGCTGATTTAGCGAGCCTCTCATCCCACACCTTTCCAAAGAGAGAAAAACGAGACGATTTTTTAAATAAAGAGGATTATTCTTAATGCATCCTTGTACATCTTGGGTATATTCACAGGGGATGGCTCTAGCACTGCACATTTTAGTGTTAGGGTTGACCCTACACTAAAAAGCCCTGGGTAATGCAGAGGTTCTGGAGCTGAAGAACTATGTTACAGAATATATCATTCTTGCTTAATTTTTTTTAAAGAAATTACTATAAATTTTCTCAACTTTAACCTCTTTAGAACCTGCACCTTTATATTTCCAAATTTTAAGACTTATTATACAGTATCTACATGGAAAACAATGCAAAAAGAGTAATGTAATATTACTAATATTAATATCTAATATTACTCTTTTTTATAAATGTATAGTTTATTTCAGATCAAATGGCTGTTTCATATATCCTAAAGCTGGGGTCAGAGCTAGACGTGAAACGATACTAAAAATTCACGGTATGATAACCGTAAAACCCAATATTGTTTTCCGTATATCATAGTATCTGCTTGTAACTTTACATTTTCAAAGTGGGTGACATTAAATGACGTAGCACTGGAGCGGCAGAGCAAGTATTAAATTATCTCTTGATGAATAAGTGTTTATTAAAACCGGCCTTTTAAGAGAATTGCTCTTAGCCTTCAGTAGTTTATCAAATAATATATATATAAATATTATTTTTTATATATATTAATATATTAAAGCTTGTCCTTTCTCAAGGGAAAATCTATTTTGAAAGTCTTGAGGCATACAGTATTTGAAGAGACATGCTACACCTAGAAATAAATTCATGTATATCTGTATAACATAAACTTAAAGGTGTAACTAATCGTGGTGTACCGTTATACTGGTATATTGTCACACCCCTAGTCAGAGCAACAGGTCGGCCAGTGCAAGGTCTTGATAATGTCTCGTTATATGACATTAGGTCCTTACAAATTGGAATGGCACCAACATCACAAATGCAGTTGATTGTAAAAACAAGTCACAACGTGTCATGGCTGACAATAAAGCACGCTACCATGTACTCCATGTTTGCAGCAGGTGGGAAGACCTGGGCGCGCACGCGATTGTGGTAGTCCAGTAGCGCCGCCATGTCCCTGGAGGAAATGTAGCGCTTCCTCCTGCTGCGTGGCACATCACTGCTGCTCCCGTTCCCCCAGCTCAGTTCTGCCCCAAAGTCAGCCACACTGAGGGGAGAGAGCTCAGTGGTGTTGGTTAGAGCCACGGCCGCTCTGGTGCACGGCATTGCCCACAAGATGGCAGCCAAGAAAAGGTGACTGCAGCCCACACGCATGGTGCTGCTGTGGAAGGAACCTCCTGGATAAGTGCTGTAAAGTCTGGCCACTGTGGAGGAAAGGGTTTACTCTTTATTACACTAGAAGCTGAAAGCTATTAAGGTAGACTTCATGCATTATATGACACAAAGATGCTTTGTGTATTTTTTTGCAGATGCAAACTTATTATAATAGAACTAACATATCGGGTTACATATGGTTTATACTGAATATATTCAGCATGACTAAGTAATAGTGATGTATTATCATTTATCACTAGTATATGAATAGTATAAATAGTATTAATTTTAGTGATCAATTTGTGCACCAAATACAGCAAATATACATGCAAGTGCAAACATGTGCATGTCCAATTCTAAAAAAGTCAAAATACCTAAATTCACACTTTATAATTTTTTTTTTAATTATATTGGCTACTTTTTGCACAGAGAAGAAAATTTTCAAACACAAAATATAAGAAAAATATCAATGCATTCACTGTACCTAAGTGAAAAGTTGTATAGCCATCATCATAAAACATAGAGAATATAAGTACCAGAAATTGGTTTACCGTGTAATCAAGCCCTGCAATCCTCCTAGCGAAAGAGTGAGAGCTCCTCACTTTGCATACCTTCAGTTGGGATTCCAGCACTTTGGTGGGAGCACTTTGGAGGGGAGCAAAGATTACACGCCAGCCTTTGCAAACAACACCCTTTGACAGCACTTTAACTGGACCTACGGTGTCTGAGGCCATCTGACGTCGAAGAGCAGAAGCTCTGAGCTTCTTCAGCCCCCACAGGGACGGTCCCTGGGTTCACGAAACACATTGATGGGAGTTTTTGCTTTTTCAGCACACACTCTCGACGTGAGCGCCAAGCTTCCCGCCCCCCAGCCAAAACCACAAATGGCCGTTTTCTTCCAAATAGAAGTAACCGATAGGAATGTAAAACTTGGGGGGGGGGGTGGTCTCTGCAGCATCTTTCTATCAATTTTTACTGTTGGATTTCGCAGAAACAAAGTTTTACCTTATATGTGATGAGGCATGAAAAAGGAATGCAATCATTTGTTAATTACCAGGTGCATCCAGATTCCACACATACTGAAGCCTAGTAAATCAGCACCATTTGTTCATTTTTATTACCGTTTAATGTGCAGTATATTTGTCTGGACACTTGACATCATACTTATAGGTTTGATTGTATTTTGGAAAAATATAGTGTGACGTGCTGTCATAAAAGCACACATGATGCATAAAAAATATATGCCACAATTTGTTCATACTCACCTGCATCCAGATACCACACACATTTAAACCTAGGAAAGCCTAGGAGTGTATTAAATGAAATGCAATCTCAATTTTTAAATACAAGATTTTGTAGAATAGCAGGGCTAGTCCGTATTTTAAAAAATAAATTCAACACTGTTATCTGCATCACTTTCCGTCTTGAACTTTTGACAGGCGAGGCCTAGGGGAGTGGAATGATACCCAACCGTGCTAAGGAAAAAGGTGATTCCAGTTAGCCAAGATGGCTGCCCCATAACATTACAGTTTTGTTCATATTTATAGATGACAATAAGTCACACTGTCTCCTTAACCACATCGGCAAGTCTTTGTGACATTACTTAAGCACTGGATGTGGTTTGAGGCAGATGTTTATGGTGTGTGGGGATATATTTATGGAAAAGATTTGGGTTCGATAGACCTATTAATTATTAGCAACATTAGCCTCGTAGCTCCAGTGCTGATTCCATCACCTTATCACCTATAGTACATTTGTATGGACACTTGAACACATGCTTAAAGGTCTGACTGTGCAACTTCTACTGTACAAGTTCAAACAAAGACATTACTATGATGTGTATGTAATATCAGTGCTGTATATACAGTATTTATATCAATATACATTTGTATGGACACTTGATCTCATATTTAAAGCTTTAATTACATGAGGGGGAGTTGGTCTCATAGCCACTTTACAGCAAGAAAGAAGTACAATAAGCACATGGTGGGGCTGAAAGAGAGGGAAAATCAGACAAAAGCCAGTGCACCAGCTGTCCAGTATTCCAGGAAGGCTTGAAGGAATCATGCCATGTGCAACACATCCCAACCTAGACTGCTGGTAGTGCCAAGGTACACACCATGGACTGGCACAGATCCGCTGCATGGGGTCATTGGGAGCATCGCAGTCATGCAAAGGAGGGGATTCTGTGGGTAACTGCATGAGAATTAGCGAATGAGATTGTTGTTGTTTTTTACCAATCAAATGGCCATCAACCCTGTTTATTTTATTAATTTATGTACGTACATATGTATATACTGTATGTATGTATAATATTCACAGCAATCAATTGTCTCCATGTGGCTAAATAAAATTTCTTCAATTCACTCAATTAATTCATCCCTTTTTCAAAAATAAATAGACAAAACCATCACCTGTTAAAGGCTTCTTACATGGTTAAAACTGACTGGCTAAATGTATACCACAAGTATGACATCATTGAAGAGGCATGAACCAATTTTTGTCCACAGGTTGCTGTAGCAGTAAAGTGAATTCTCCACTGCTGACATCCCTGCTCATATTCACACGAGGATTCCTTCAGAGCATATGTTATTTCAGCATTTACTGCATACGATGTGAACATTTATAGTGTTTGCTAAGGCCATGTAAAGCTTACCCCACTGTTGCTACAGTGAAATGATGCATGTTTTAGTTTCTCCCGGACAAATAGGCATCACTGTGGTCCATTGTAGAGCTAGCAAAAGGCTTTGAGGATTTCGAGAGAAAAAATCACTGCTGTTGCTGAAGTCGTGAGTTTTTACATTTTCTTAAAGTTGTACAGAACTTCATTAACAGTAGAGGTGTGAGAATATACTAATATGATTATATATTGTGAAATCTGAAATAGTTCAACCATCAACAAATACACAACACCAGTACAGATAATGACATTTAAAAAAAATACAGGGTGGCCTACTATTTAAAGAATAAACATACCAGGTGAAAATCAGAGAAAATGGTATTTTCACACGTTCATCCAAAGACACTTGCAAGTGAGAGAATCCAGTCCAAGCATAAAGCTAAGCAGTCGAGGGCTGTAAGTGGCTCTCTGGCACACCTGGGATTTGAACTAACTAGCACACTTAACTTCTGAGTTACCACTGTCCCAGAACTTACAGATGTTTAGACACAATTTATATTTACAGACTTTAGTGAAGAATTCTACTGATTTTTTTTATTTATTTTTTTATGTCAGCATAATTTGCACATTGAGGAGCAAACAAAATCCGGTCAGATTGTTTTGATGACCATGCATCATTCTAGAGAAGCTTAGCAAGTCAGTAAATAGGACTTTTTTCCAGTGATCCACTGTGAAATGCTGGTATGTCTTAGCCTATGCCAAGCGTTTAGCCACGTTTACCTTCCTGAGAAGTGGTTTAGAGACTGCTACTCGTCCTTTGAGACCACTACTAGCTAGCCTTCTTTTGACACTACTT
>JAOUQW010000016.1:15786035-15802332 GCA_028565825.1 Olivaichthys viedmensis
TGAAAGAAACATTTTAATTATAATATCATCTAAAGTAAAAGTAAGCAAATTTACACATTTAAATGAACGTCTCATATGCTCATTTAATGTTTTGATTTATTTATTTTGTAATCAAGTTATCCAATGGCAAAGACCAATGTGATATTGATTGATATTGATTTAAAAAAAAATAATAATAAAAAAAATCACACTCAGTATTCACACTCAGAATTTTACACAACCCAGAAATGCTCACATTAGGAGATTATCTGTACATTAAATGTCGTGACATTGTCAAAATCTTTATTTAGATTTATCTTCACATAATGGAAATGGCTGATTATTCCTCCAACCATCGTAAGACAGCTGGTGAGACTATTAGCATTACACCTGCAATCACATTTTTGCTGGGAAATGCCGTAGACAGCTACCTAATGCAGAGATGTGCTTTTTTTATTTAAGCCAAGTAAATTCAACTCTGAAATGTCCATTTTTATGGTAATGACCATCTATAGTGGCAAATAGTTTATGTCGGTTGCATATCAAGCATTCAATCTAGCAACTGCTTTCATTTCTGAAATGCTGCAAGTATATTTATATCTGTGTGTTATTTGCGCTTAAGTGATGAAAGCATTCAACACATAGATGTGGGGGAATAAAAAAACCCTTCTCTTGAAGTTGCGCTACTGACATTTTTACCCTACTTTCAAAGGGTTCTTGAAACCGTAGCCTCCAGTGAGATCATAAAACGACTGGGAAAACTCACTGCATACTAATAAACATTAATGTATGTAGAAGGTCCTACACTAAACTAAATATTTACTATAAGATGCATATCTTAAAATCTCTAGTCTACATCTTAAAATGTGATCATAAAAGTGTTTTAAAAATGCATGGAATGTGAAATGATGTCAGCGAGTATATTTGCGTAAAGAAAGCTACCTAAATAATTTTTGGTGAGTTAAGATGGTTGAAGGAGTTGGCCTGGTTAAATCCAATCCACTGGTTTTCAGATTCCTATTTGCGGGTTATTTTTTGGGCCATTTTTTAAGAACAAATGATGTGAGGAAAGGGCAGTATGGTTTAGTGACTTCCTTGAGCTTTCTTAGAAGAAAAATCCATATGTCAAGACAACTTCTGAGACCAAAATCCTTACTGGCTACCTATAAAAGAGCATATTCAGTTCAAAATCGTCTTTATCATTTATAAAGCTCTCAATAATCTCGCTCCCTACTATCTTTTTGACCTTCTCCTTCCCTACCAACCCCTCCACACTCTTAGATCTTCCTGTTCTGTCCTGCTCACTCTTCTTCCGTTTAACATTTATAGCCTCTGTGCTTGAACCTTTTCTAACAGTCAGACAGTCCCACACACTCTGTGTTTAACACTCATCATATTCCTCATCTGTATTCTCAGCTCTTTCACTTACCTGACACATAACCCGGTTCTCCCTTGCATTCCTTTGACATTCCTGTCAATGACTTTAATGTTTCTAATGTCTGCTAAATGTTGTTGTTTTGTCAAATACATTTCTAGAGAAAGCGTAACGTAGTGCTATATTTCTAATTTAGTCGGGCGTAATCCATTTTTTTCCTCTTTTTGCTCAGTTAGTATTTTTATGACCAGAAATGAACATGCCAGCCCCGACTTGGGTGAAGCATCGCAACAGAGGGTGTGACATTCAAAATCTGTTGGCGAATGGTATTTTCTAACCCATTGTGGCCTAAAATGCGTTGACGTTACCACCTATTGGGACCTCCACTTAGCGAAGATGCAAAGCCAAAACGGTATTTTAGCCATGTAAACTTCAAGCAAAGCCTTAAAAGTGTCCCATTTCTTACAGCCCAGTGAATGTACATTATTTATGTCATCGCACTTTAAATATAAATAGGCTACTTCATCTAACTACTAACTAAATACAACTGAATGAATTTTGACTTGAATTATTGACTGAATTATTTTATTCGTACAAATAAGAACAAACAACTATAGCTGTGGCTTCTAAATGTGAATCAGACGCAAGATATAGGCTGGAGGGATAATGAAATGTCTAACCAAACAAATTTAAAAAAACAATCTCACCAAATTTATTGGCATCACAAGGACGAGGAATTAGCCTATATAAACGCAACGTCCTAAAATGCTCACATGCAAGTGAACACCCACAAAAGTGTACGAGAAGACAAAACTCTTATATTGTAAGTTCTGTCAGTCAGTCTGTTATTTCTACCACTAAAATAGAAATGTGAAATTGATAATTGAATATACAATATATTTGTATATCATTAGGAAAATATCACTGTGCTGAGCTTTTAAAGGGAATGACCAGGCCTGAATTGATTGCATTACCCTTAGCCACAACTCTTGATAATGTTTTCATTATAACACCACCCCCTTTTTTACAATTACGCCACTTTTTGCGGGGTTACTGCCTGCGCTGAGGGTCACAAAAATACAGAGAATTTTTAACGACACGATTTTATGCCTTATTTCTGTGTTAGTGTTATGATCGTAAAAAAAAGGGTCCATAATATTGTTTGCTACTTTGTCTGTGTTCTCAAGTCTTTGTGTTTTTAAAAAGTGCAATACCAATGTAATGGATAATAATAATAATAATAATAATAATATTATTATTTTTTACTTTAAAATGTATTTATTTTTACTTTTGATCATATATGGAATGTGGGCAAAAGCCTCTAATCTACCCCACACCAGTTAACATCTAAATAACCAATGAAAAGCTAACAAATCACACCGTGAATTTCGGAATATCGGTTTTTCATTGGACAGCGACGATATATGATATTGGATTGACTTTGCTCTATATATGTATCTACACTATGTGACAGAAATGTTTATTGATTCCACCATTTCTCTTCTTTTTACACAGACTGTGCTCTCTCTCAGAGAGCCTGTTCTAATGTAACGTGAATATCTCTTCCTCACAGCAAATCACAGCAGATAAATTGCACCCTCAAACTGCTCGCGACGGCCCACATAACCAGGCTAGTTAACAGGGACGTTGAGGACAGCTTTGAAGCTGCAATTTAGCTACGTGATTGCCGACATAAAGAGGTCTTGAGAACCTCTTCGCTAGCTCCGTGTCACTCTGGCTCTTGTCTGTATTTGAGAAAAGCGAGTCAATGCTTGCCTGCATTTTCTCTTGCCGCAAGTTCTCCAACTAAATGCAGATGGCACTACAGCACGGGGATAATGAAGTGCAAAAAACCTCGGCAGCAGATTGCCCAGCTTTCGTGGCTCAACGTGGCACAGCGATTTCATTCTTGTGTAGCGCCTCGGAAGCATGCCATAATCGCTTCTTGGCCTTCGTGTTTTTTGGCCCTGAAAGCATTTTTCCAGGGAGGAAGAAAAATATTTGTTGCTGCATTGTTTTTTTTGGAAATGTACAACACATACAACAATGGCTGCTGTGATGAGACAGGGATAGACTGTCATGTTTTTGGCTAGCAGAGAAGGTGGAGAAACTTGAACAGTGTGAGGTTTTTTTTTTTAGCTTGTGGAGCTCATTAAAGGAATGTTTTGGTGAAAAATCAAGTTTAGACAAATCTTCACTTACCTCAAATATAGTCAAACAGCCAAGGCATGTTTGATGTCCGACATTTCTTTTTTTAAATTATGTAGGCTTATGTAGCTAGCAAGTGGAATGGAAGTCTATCTCACCCAAATTCTGAGCTGTAAATACACTATTAAAAATAAAGGTTCAAGAAAAGGTTCTTTAGAGAGATGCCATAGAAGAACCATTTTTTGATTTCCTAAATAACCTTTTGATTGATGGATCCTTAATCATTTTTGTTGGGGCTTCTGAGTGGAGCAACAGAAAAGTGTTGGCCCTATTGTCAGGAGATCGCAAGTTCGAATACCAACCATGGCACATCTATCCATGGCCAGAAGTCCAAGAGAACATAACTGGCCCTAGTGAGCGACACTAGACAATCGTGCATGTCTGTGAGCTCAAGTATATGGAAGAGGGCAGTTGGTGCTTTCCTCCAAGTGTGTTCGGCTGCCCTGTGATGTTGCATGAGCAGCAGTTTGAAAAGATGCGGTGGCAGAGCTACACATGTCTTGGAGGAAGCATGTGTTGGCCCTTACCCTCCCCGGTTGGTAGCTGTCGTGCGAAAGGGGAGAACTAATTAGTGGGTGGGAATTGGCAATGACTAAATGGGGTAAAAAGAAGAACACATTGTTGTTGGTGCCACAACAAGCAAAAAAAAAATTCTACCATAAATGTTAGCATTTTGTGGAAGAATCTTTGATTATTGATGATTATTCTGTTTATTGTGGCAGCAAAAAAATTGCTGAAGAATCATGGACTGTTCTTTAGGAAACCAAAAATGGCTCTTTAGGCAACCACAAAGTGTACATGGCCAAATCTTTATATACTTGCTTCAAACAACTTTGTTCATCTACGTAATCATATTTCTAAATAACGATTTTGTAAAATAGCAGGGATAGTGGAGGTTTACAAATTCAAGTTCAAATGGAACTACATTATCAGCCGCATCACTTCCAGCTTTCCTATACAATTGTGCTACCGTCACAAATCCGTCCCTGGAAGTACAAACCCTGCGCTCCGCCTCCCCTGATTATTAACATTTATCTTCAATCACAAGGATAATCTAAGACTGTGTATATAAACCACAGACTCTCATTGCGAATCCTTGCTCCTTCCCGTGAGTCACAAAGGCACAGACTGAAGCATTTCGGTATTACAGAGTACCAAAAAATGTCTCAAAAAGTTTGGTGCCTATTTTCGATACTTTTTTGAATGATTAGAACAACAACAAAAAAAAGTCAACCCACTTCCGAGTCTGACTGGCTCCTTGATACTCGGAGAGCAAAAAGTGTCAAACTTGACAGGACAGTGGAGACGTGTGCAGATTGAGTGGAAAGGGCTTTATTTAAAAGAACAAGCCAAAAAGCAGACAATCCAAATTCGCGAAGCAAAAAACAGTCACAGATCAAAATCATACACGTGATATTGCAACGACCAAAAAAGGGTCAGAAATGCAGGCTACAAGGCACAAACAAGACTTCACAATGAACAAACTGAACCAAAGGGTATTTATATAGGTAAGTGAGTGGATAATGAGACTCAGGTGAGTGTGATTAGAATGCTTGAGCATGTTGGCTGGGAAGGGGGTGTGGTGGTTTATGGAGGATTCTGGGAGATGGAGTTCCTGGAGGATGTGACAAAAAAGAGAGCACGTAAAGTTTTATCATTGTGCTAATCTTGTTTCTCTCTATTGTTGTGTTGTGTATTGTTTAGTAAATCCTCACGCATGAGCATCCACAAAGTCCATGGTCTGTCTTGTCATTGTCACAGGCACAGAAAGCCACTATATCTGTGCTGTGAATTCAAACAACCCTGAATCTTGATGTCTTGCGTGGAATGATTGCGATGCTAAGTAAAAAAAATTTATCCTGGTTACAGCAGTGTGTCTGTTCATGTTTATAGATTACAGTAAGTCACACTGTGTCCTAAACCACATCAACAAGTCTGTGTGACCACTGAAGAACTGGATGTGGTTTGAGGCAGATATTTGCAGTAAAGATTTTGGGTGAGCCGTTACTTGTTAACTACATTAGCCTTGTAGCTCCAGTGCAAAACTAAAGAAACAGTCGTCAGATACCAAACATTTCTTGGCTGTTTTAGTACATTTGAGGTAAGTTGAATATTGTGTCAATTTGATTTATCATCCAAACCACAACTTTAATAAACATATATATACAGTATATTCTTTTTCAGTTCCAGAGCACGTCCCTAGTGCTGTGAACTTCACATCCAAGGAGAGCAATTCACTGTTTTATAAGTGCGACTAATGAAAAGCGCAAAAGAGAAACATTCATCTGTATTCAGCTAAAGTGAAAAGAGTGACCTTATCGTTGTTGTTCCTTTTGTTCCAAACCAACAACGTTTCCAAAGAGAGCAGACATTGACGTGAATGAGTGTCAGGCCCAAACTCCTCACCCAAGGGCTGCTCGTGCTTTTTATTTCTAACAACAACAAAAGAACTCTTCTTCTATTGAGAATAGTCAACAGATGTCTTTCGAGCTAGCACTACACAATAGCCTGGCAATAACAGAACAAAGAAAGATCAGAGAGTGCAGATTTCGATCCTTCTCCTTCTCCTGAGAAAAGTATTTGTGATTCTCTATAAAAGCATGTGACGGAATGTGAAAGTAAATCAGCATGGGGCACATATAAATTTCCCTGTTTTCTCTGCCCAATTGGGTCTCCATACTTTCTTATCTGACTGAAATGTACCAGATTGCAGTCACACTATTCTGATCATTAACAACCAAAATGAATAGACTTTTTTTTCCTCTCAGGGAGTGCCGGAACCTCTGTGACGTTCAACCAGAATGGGGACGCGCCGGGCCGCTACGATCTCTTCCAGTACCAGGTCAACAATAACAGCTCTCCGAGCTACAAAGTGATTGGGCAGTGGACTGAAACGCTCCAGCTTAACGTAAGTACACTCTATTCTGAAAGGGACTAAGACCCATTTCTCCACCCTTCCCACGTTATGTGTGATTCTTCCTCAAATGCATGAATGAGAGAAAAGGGTGCACTTTGTCTGTTGCCTTGTACACGGTGCTTAAACTGCGGGTTTAGGCTCGTACACCAGTTTAGTAAATAACCACAAGGTTTTTAGGGGAAAATGCATCCTAATTGTGCCTAAAATGGGTGCAAACAGCTTAATACATCAGGCCCTGAGTCCTTAAATCAAATTTTAGCCCCCACTAATCTTAAGCGGGTGGATTTCTTGATTTACTGTGAACAGACTTGCATTCAAGCAGTAACAAATTCTTTATCTGAGAAACGAGAAAACACACATCAATCAATACCAGCTATAAATAAGCAATGACATTTCTCTCTCCTGATGGGGCCAAGCACTAAATAATTCACTTTAATTACCCATAACTTGCACCATATGTGTGAGTGTTGTGGTCTTTAGTTTATACAGTGATGGGTGTCCGTTCTCCTCTGGTTATTTTAATTAATCAAACATTTTAAGGTAGCCTGTAATATCCTCAGAAAGTACTGTGGCTTTACTATTTCATACCGATTGAGATGCAAAGAGTGAATAACAGTAAATGCAAATTTGCTTTATTTGGATGAACATAATTAAATAAAATTATATAATATTAATCATTATAAATATAATCCTGCCTATGTAATTTTCTTGGGACATTTAAAAAAAGACTGAACATCAGAATCCGATATACACTAGAGGCCAAATGTAAGTGATTTAAAAAATATTTTACCAAAATGTGGAAAATTTGAAAGGGTCTGAAAACTTTTCGTATGCACTGTATATATGACATTTACTGTACTTTAACCAAAACAGTTGTGCCAAATGGTGCACGCTTACTGTAATGTAATCAACATGATCTCACAGTTGACAAGGTTAATTTGGAATGAGTTCACTGATAAAATAAAATTGCAGCACCATCATAGTATTTTTATTATTACTCTTCGTCAAAGCCTTTGATCTATGAACTATTTGTTGTGTAACACAATAATATTTGGTGGAGTTGTAACTTAGCTATTTTGGCTAAAACCAGATAACATTAATATGGCCACAAATTTGCCATAATGCATTATTCATTGACAGTTTTTGCTATAACACAGGGTTTATTGTTCAGTAATAATTATATAAAACAATTATATAAAACCTAAGCTTTTATTTATGTCGTGTCTTCCTTTTGCAATTTTTTTAACAGTCAAAAAGGCAGACGAAATAAATTTACTCAATAAATGGCTGGTCTTAAAGTATATGCACATTATTGCACTACTATTAGGCTTATAAAAGGGGCGTGAAGTCAACAAAAAAGGCAGTTAAATAATTATCAAACAATATGACAATTAGTCATCAGACAAAATTCCATAATTATGACAAGCCTAACAAAAGGTTAAGGTTAAGGTTAGGGTTAGCGTTTGTACCTTTTTGTATGAAATTAAACCGCCTTTTCTCATTTGAATTTGTACAAATTTTTAAGGAAAACATGTTATAGTATACAGGAAAAGCATTCACGGTCTTTGTTAGTCAGTTAAATTAATCGATTAGGGTTGCAATATAACTCTAAATTCTAAAAAAAACTAAAAACAAACAAATTAAGAATCATTTAGTTGCAAACTACAGCTGCAGACATTTAGTTCTATGTTAATAAACACATCACTGTTCGTTATCTCTTGTTTAGTTTTACAAAGTTAGTGTTGATTCTAAATCACTGGTCTTTAGTCTATATGCAGAACATCATCCCATGGGAGCTCATCTTAATTACCAGCAGATGCATCGATTGGCTAATTACTAAGAGAGCATGCGTGTCTCAGTTCTGCTCTGCCTCATGTTATTGATCAGGCACACTTCCGTAGTAGTGCCAGGCAACACTGTCATTCAGTTGACAGAGAACAGATGCAGGAAAGAGGTTCCTGTTTGCCTCCCTCTCAAATACAAATAGAGTGTAAATCTCACAGGGTGCCATAATGCATTTTAAATAGACTAAAATCATTTTTACTGTTATCAGATTGAGCTGTGTCATCAAATCAACAGGTGCCGCAGCGGATTCCTCCCTGGCATAAGATCGGTCAAACATGGGCTTTGGGGAAAGCGTAGGTGTTTTACAAATCAGTAGGAATCAACAGTTGCACCTCTTATCCATACTAATCACACTAAAATCTTGTGATATACAGTTGAGCTTTAGCTTTTTGTAATACGATTTGACCATTATTATTGTGTCTCTTAAGCAGTAGTGGAAAGTAACAAAGTACAATTACTTCATTACTACACTTAAGTACAGTTTTCAAGTATCTGTACTTTACTTCAGCTTTTCTTTCACTTAATAGTTTTGACCTTTACTCACTACATTTCCAAACACTATATCACTACATTTCTTTATAAACTTCATATTTTTGTAAGTCATGAGCATCAGACAGCTTCGAGCAGTTCATTCCTAACAAATCTAAACTCTAACAGACGTGACAACAAGAATAAAGCCTAATACCTATTGCTATATTCTATTTGATTTTCACTACATGTTGTATTTATTTATTTATCTATGCAGAGCAGTGTATGTAGTGAATAGTGAATGAGTGAGTGAGGGAGCGATTTCAGACAGAGCTTTAGTTTTTAGTTACTCTGACAAGTCAGAGTGGAAAGGCAGGGAATAAATACATTTAATATTAGGAGTGTGCTTCTATGCACTATAGTGTATTATTTGTTAGAAGCCGGTCCGTCCCTAGGTCTCGGCAGAATCATAAATGGATTTGGCTTGCTTCGTGGGAATCTGTGTTCAGGCACTGTGAGGAAAGAACGAAAGAGAGAGAGAAAGAGAAAAGACTGAGTATTCCACTGTGTGGGATTTACGTCTCCGGGCTGCCATTGAGTCACAGATGAGGAGGCATCCTTAAGGAACGCCCCCGGCTCCCAAAGCAAATGTCATTTGCGCATCATGCATTCCCTTTTTCCCCCTGCCGAGCAAATCTGCGAAATGGCAAGAGGGTTCAGCTAACACTCCGCGAGGCCTGAACGTGTGTGGACTTTGGTGTCTGCATTTTTATGAAAGCACAAAGTCGAACGAGCGCTCGGGTTCCTCTCCTCTACTGCAGAATTTGTCAAGTAATATCGTCCCTGGCTTGCCGAGCCCAGATAGCCATGGAAGGTCACATTGTAATGAGCTGTGCTCGGCGTGCCGGGGACGGAAGTAAAAAAAAGAAAAAAAAGAAATAGCCCTACTGGCTCCTCTTGACACATTAGAAAGAAACTGCGGCATGGTTGTCGGGCTGATCTTGCTTGCTTACTGGGCTCATGATGAGAGCCAGGGCTCTAAATCCATTCCCAGGAGAAAGGATGTCAGTGGCAGCCATGGATGTGCAAGATGTTCCGATGTGTTTTCCGCTTGCTGCAGAGGCATTAATAATTAAACAGGTAACTCACTTGCAATTTGGCATGGATTTGCATTTTGCATTTTCTTAAAAAGTCTTGGAATCTAGTAGGGAGGGCTTTGCAAGTTTTATGTGTTTAGTATTGCTGCTGTTTGTTCCAGTGACACTAAAATACCTTGCAAAATACCTTAATTTGAGTTTTTTTTAAAAACATATATATACATATTATTATTACATATATTATGAGGAACCTGACCAATACATTTTGTAGACAATACAATAAAACAAATGTTTAATACTTCAATAAGTGACAGTGACAACTCACGTATGGTAGGAACTTAGTGATTTGAGGGGAGATTACTTCCAGAAGGCTGTTGATTTAAATCCCATAACTGAAGTAAAAACGAGTAAGTCAGCAATTAGAAAGATATCAGCATCCCACATTACTTTTGTTAGGATTCTGTGCAAGGCCTTTAACCCCCAGAACCAGAGGTTTAGCTCCACGGCTCTTTGCAGAAGCTCTCTGAAATGGTTCTCTGTAAACTCCAAAACGATCCCAAATTGTGTGTTACAACATTAGTGGGTACAATGTTTTTATAAACATGTAGATATTATAATGCATTATGTAATCTGACATTATGAAGTCATATGTTTTATAAAGTGTTATGCATGTAACTATAGCTACTTATTAGTATTTATACAGGCTTATGCTAGGCATTATAGGGTTTTATGTATGCTATAAGTACTTTATAAATACATTTATATTGCATTATCAATAGGAACTCACGTAGAGTCAAACACAAATCTACAACAGTTTAAACATTGAAATATATATACGTATTATTTTCAATGCATATGTCGTCGCTGTCCAAAAAACCCATGTATCTCCACTTTTTGCGTTTTTTACTTTTTATCGTATATGGAATGTGGGCCAAAACCTCCATCTACCCCACAGCAGTTAACATCTAAATGACCAATGAAAAGCTCACAAATCACACCGTGAATTTCGGATTCATTGTGTATGATTAATGATAAGAAAAAGTGTTTTTTGGTGTTCCTGAAAAATTGGAATTTTTTCATTGGACAGCGACGATATGAAATGTATATTAACATGCAGTGATATATTAAGGGCCTCAATGAACCTAATTTAATTCCAAGACAGTTTATGGATGGTGTTTGCACAAATTGAACACCAAGTGTAATACATAACAGCATTTCTTTTTTTTTTTAAGAACAAAACCAGGCACTCATTGCTCATTTTAATTAGCATATTTTTGGATAGTTTTCCTAAGTCCAGAAGGGGGCAATTATTCACTCCCTTAGAGTCACAACAAAAGTTCGAGTGGATTGTAAGACTGGACTTTTTTGCTTTTGGGATAATTAAATGTATGATGTAAATAACTCCCTTGACTTAAGACATTTCCTAAAGATTGGTGGTGTGCTTCATGACTCTTTAAGGCAATCAGGAGTTCTTTCTTCCTCAGATGTTCCTTTTTATTCTACTTTTTGAAGTGACTGTAAGACAAATCACATTAACAGTCAAGGAAAATGTTTGGTTTAGTCCCCTGTTATTTGTTTGGGCTTGCAGCTGTGACAAGTCGTTAGCAGACAGGCAGTGTTTTTCTGCTAAACGGTTTCAGGGCGTACATTTTATATTCATGGACCCAAGACAAAGTCAAACTAATTTCTAGTTCCATACCTGAAAAAAATGACTTCCTTTTCCAAAAATAAATAAAGGAATTATTTTCTCTCATGCCTAAGTGATTTTAAAATTCTGACATGAACATAAATCGAGGAATCAAACCATTGTTGTTGCTGCCTCTTATATTTAGATGCATACATGTAAGCATTAATTAACATCCCTGGTTTATTTCCTTACTGCCAATTTTGGCAATTGTGGCAAACAATCATACAAGAAAGCAGCCAAGCATGCCCAGAGTGTCAGATTGAATTTGTGACAAGAACTGACATGACTCGAGGACTGAACGCTTGCTGTGTGACAAACCAGTGACAATTACTGTGTTTGACAATTCTGAACATCCCCATCACTTTGTCAATCTATAATAACTGTGTTTACGCTTCATGTTAATGGGAGGAGGGAGGAAAAAGAGGAAACAAACATCACCATGGCTCTTATTAACGCAAAAGACACTAAGGCAATCGGCAGTCCCAGATCCGTTTCTTGCACTGATAAGAAAGTAGGAAAGCTAGTACGATGTCGTGAAGGGAGCTCAGCAGATGGACTTTTGCCACGTTCTATACCACATGAAACGAGGAGGAGGTTTAAAAAAATAAAGGAATACCGTCAAGGCCAAAGAGATAGATCTGGCTCTGTATCCATAGCAACACTGCCGTTAATCTCGTTCAGATTTCCGCACTGCGCTTCATGATGAGGATTAAGGACAAGTGTAAGGAGGCTCCCAAAGTCCAGATAATGAACTGTGTCTTAACAGCTGGTAGAAAAATTGCTTCAGGGAGCATACATCAACCTTAAATGTGCATGGCTCTTTTCCCAGCATTTCCCACTAATAAGGATCAGACAAATGCATTCTCATCACATTTGATGTCAAGACTGCGATTTGTGTTCACTCAGAATCCACATTGTAACTTATCGAATCATGATCCGCTCGCCCCAAACCACTTTGGGCTGCTCTGACCACAACGTGTGTAGCAGCAAAAACATTCATGCATGTAGTATGAGAGATGGCGGATGAGTCGAGGGGGGGAAAAAAAGAGAAAGAGAGCGCGTTAAGACTTGGTTTCCAAGCAACTAGACTCGGCAGACAGCACAGAGCTGATAAAACCTTGATAGTGTGAAGTTAATAACGCAACTTCTGTGGGTCTGTGGTTTTATTATTATTATTATTATTATTTATTTTATGATCTTAAGGTGGTGGAGATCAGTATCAAACACTATATTTAAAAAAAATAATTGTTATACTTATTACTTAGTTATTATAGTTATGAGACTAATTGATTGGTTACTTGAATTGAATGAGTTTAATTTAAAATGTAATAACTTAAAAACAAGTAAAACAACGTCAACTTGCAATTTTTTAACTGTAATTTTCTATTTGAAAATGGGCTGTTAACATGATAAAATGTTTCAAATGTACATTTTACCACAGTGTAACTGATTTGGGTTCTGTGTGTAAAAATAATAAAAATAAATAAATAAAAGGTTCTAATAGCTCCATTAAATAAATATGATGGTACATATTTGCCTAACATGCCAAAAAGTTAGAATATGTTCATAAAATATATTTTGCTATTATAAGGGGGTCTGTGGATTTTTTTGGAAGGGCTGCATGGTGTCTGAGAACCCCTCGTCTAAGAGGCCTGTGATTAAAATCAAAACTAGGGCCTACGATTTTGGCTTGCCTCCTGGGTCTGGGCAGTAGGGGTGGGTGAGCTACATAATATCACTTTGCCCTTGTGTCTTATTCCATTGACAGATAATTTCACTTCTTTTAAAGAAATAAAGACTATTTCAAACTTTGAATAAGTAGAAATCTCTAGAAATACAGTGGGGTCCAAAAGTCTGAGAGCACATCCACAACCATGTTTCACTGTTGTTTTGATACACTGTGGTATAAATCTGTCTTCTGTTCGTCTCCTTACATAAACCCTTCTGTTACTGCCATAAATCTCGAACTTGGATTCATCAGTCAATAGGACTTTTTTCCAGTGATCCACTGTGAAATGCTGGTATGTCTTAGCCCATGCCAAGCGTTTGGCCTTGTTTCCCTTCCTGAGAAGTGGTTCCTACTCGTTTTTTGAGACCGCTACTAGCTAACCTTCTTTTGACAGTACTTTTGCTATTCTTTATTCAGCACATTCTGGATCTGTGATGAAGTTGCTGTTCTCTCTATCAATGAAAAAAGCTTTATGTATTACTCTTCTGATGGTGAGCTCACTTTTGGTCTGCCTGATTGTGCTTTGGATACAAGTGATTCAGTTTCGGCAAAGAGTTTTAGAGTGCCATACAGAGGCAATTTTAAAAATCCCAGATTTTCAATGTGGTCTCAGACTTTTGGACCCCATTGTAGGATGAATCAGCTTAGAATTATTTTATAAAAAATATTCAAGATATTCCCACTTATTGATATATTAGGTATGCCATAATATATTCATCCAGTTTTCTTTCTGGTTCAAATACCAGGTATACTGTTTGTCAACCAGTATTATGTATGATTGGCATTGGCATAAATAAGGTATATGGACGGACCTGTAATAATGTGGCCTCTTTCCAGAGGTCTTCAATTGGCTACTGAGCTAAACAGCATCAAGCAACTTGAGTGGAACAGTGAGTTGGTTATTAGTGAACCTGTCTGTTACAAGTGTTTTTATCTCCTCCACCATTGTTGCAGACTTGGGTTTTCAGGATTTATTCACACTCTAAAAAATATGAACACCATCTGGCACCAAATTGCTAGTGTTGCTTGGCTTTTTTTTTGGGGGGGGGTTAAGGTGTCTGTGTGATCAATAACCTTTTAAGACCCATGTGACAGAGGCTAATTATTTATTGGAAGTTAGAAATGAGAAGCAATAACTTTGCTGGAACATTATGTATCCGAGTGCCTGATTATTCTGGGAAAAGCTCCAGTGCTTAAGTGCTCTGTAATGTCCAACTGTGACTGCTAAACAACAGCATCTGGGAAGAAGCACCAGAGTTCAAATATTCCTTTTACATATCATGCAGATTTGGTGAAATACCTTATTGCTCTGGTTATCTGAATATCCAGCCTTAATACATTAATACTGAGCTTCAATACAATAGAAGTCTGTTTGATCAGTTTTGAAACATTTATAAGTTCTCCAAAATAATCTCCAAAATTCCAATTTTTCAGGAACCCGAAAAAAACACTTTTTCATATCGTTAATCATACACAATAAATCCAAAAATCACAGTGTGATTTGGCAGCTTTTCATTGGTCATTTAGATATTAACTGCTGTGGGGTAGATAGAGGTTTTTGCCCACATTCCATATATGATAAAAAGTAAAAAATGCAAAAAGTGGAGATAAATGTTTTTCATTGGACAGCAATATGGCTTGTGTGGTTAAATAAAAATATAGTAAGTCAAACTATATTTAGTTTAGTAAGTCAAAATGTTTGTTCTTATTAATGCTGGATGCACACTACAGGATATTTAAACTGATTGTATCTCTGATTTGCCGTTTATAAGACATTTTCTAAATTAATAAGCAATAATTTTCAGGTTGGGCGCTCGATTGCAACTGATTATCAACACAGATCTGGTGTTGTGAGAGAGTAGACAAGTCAATGTTAGGTCCTCAAAACTCGCTCCAGTACGATCTGAGGCTTTAGCATATTTTCAAACATTTTTACAACTGAATACATGCACGAGGCTTGTCTGAGGTGGTCAGCCATGAACGAGCTAGGGAAAAAAAGGAAAATGTTGAAGAAGTGTACAAGCACTCTGCATGAGCAGTGGAGCACAGAGACGGAGGACGAGCTGGTTGACTGCATGCCTTTATAATGTATCATATAAAAATGACAAAAACAGGACTGACAAAGAGATTACGCTTTTTGTCTGTGCATAAAAGGCACAAACTAGATGGCAAGCTGCAGTAAGTCCAGTTCCATCATCTTGTTACTTAAAAAAGAGATTTCCTCTGGATTGTAAAGGAATTTGTAAAAACTGACTGAAGTTTGGGAATCTCTGTGTTTTTGAAATGCAAAAGAAGCAAAAGGAAAAAAAAAAAGCTATGTGGAATGTGCATGCAGCTTAAGACTTTTGGACCCTACTATACATATCAAAGCTTTTGTGCCCATTGGGATGATACATGACTTGTTAAATGCAGCACATCTCAGTAGGAAGTGTTCCAGCTGCTAATCGTGTAGGCTTGGGTGACTCAGTTTAGCCTCAGTGTTAATGGCATTTAAATCGTCATCTCACCTGTGACGCTAGCCAGACCGGAGAGATGATTTATTGGCAAGTGCCCTTGACAGTAAACGGAGCCAGTAAAAGCAAAAAGACTGGCCCATTCTGATAAGAGAGGGAAGCTGGGGGCGTAATGATGGAGGATGACGTGTCATGCCCTCTTTTCATTGTCCCAAATGGAGGGTGCACTTTCAGTGGTGCAAAACTGGACCTGGTGGAGCATGAACAACACCTGCAAGAAATTAGATGGAAAAAAGAATGTCAACAAATATATAAAGTACTGTGCAAAAGTCTTAGACACCCTATTTTTTTAATATATGAATGTTGTCCGAGATATTTATTTTAAGTCTTCTGAATTTTAGATTTCCAAACATTAATTTTCCAAAATAATTAAATGTTACATTAAAAGTCATTAAAGAAAGTAACATATTAAGTACTAGAGCACTTTTTAGATAAAAACATAATCAAGGCTGTCTGGGATTTTACCTGCAGAGACAGAA
>JAOUQW010000016.1:15841178-15851280 GCA_028565825.1 Olivaichthys viedmensis
GTATGATTGAAGCCGTGATACGTAATGTTGTAAATTATTTGGGACAACCAATTTTCACTTCAGGACGGCTGACGCCAAGTTCCGGGATGGTTCTGAAAATGTTAGTGTGGAGACCTGTATTCCTAGTCGGGCCTGCCAGATACTCTATATCAGCTGGCGAATCAAATTGCCCAATAATAATGTTCCACAAGATTACTGGTATCAGCAGCAATTACACCGTACACACTGTAGGGCGCCAAGGGGCGCTAATCGCTCACTTTGTGAGTATGCTAACATTGTTTTCTATGGTCTCACACATTACAGTTATAGACGTGCAAACAGCAGACATAGGATTAGGGAAAATTTCAAGAATACGGATTTCTGCTGCTTACAGTGACCAACAGTTAATGGACTAAACACAACATGCATAACAGCAATCTGAAAGTGGGCCGCTTAGTTATGCAAAGTTTTCTGCCGAGGAGTTTTTGCCAAAGCCAAAATAAAAGTGTGTTTCAAATGAAAATGAATTTGTTTTTTCATTTATTTGATGAACTTTATTTAAAATTGTACTTTCAGTGACTAGTTCAATTTGAATTATTAATTATTGCTTTTAACCTTTGAGAGTTTGAGAAATCGACAATTATATCTAGGGCTGGCCCGAATAATTAGAATATTCGTTTGTATTAGATTCTCCATTTAATATTCGGAAGCTTTGTCTTTTTTAAGCCACAAAAAATGCAGCCTAAACTATAATAAATTTCATCAGCAAAGGCCTTTAGACAGAACCGTTATTGTTAATATATGGCAAATGTTAAACACAAATAAATAATAGCTGGTTTAGTTGAATGCATCATAAATTCATGCCAGGCTTCCACATCAACAATCTGCACTGCTTTCCTCGTGGCTATTAAAGCTAAAAGGGCAAAGATGCCTAAAGGCGTGGAACATTCATTTCTGTGATTTCTTGTAGGGCTGGGCGATAGGAAATTTAATCGAAATCGAACAATGATTTCGATGATCAATTTTAAGATGAAATTTGATATACATGAACGTGTAGCGGCGCTAATGCTGTCGGCGTCTTGCACTTGCTAATTGGCTATGTGTACATCAGCCAGCGTAGCGAGCTCTTTTCTCGGCCAGCACAAAATATCCTAGATAAAATTGGGATTATTAGGAAAGTATATTCAAATTATTTTTAAAAATTTGCTATAAATGTAATTATACTAATTCTGTCGTTCAGCGTATTTAAATGCTGATTATGTTTGCATCCGAGATATTAATTGTAATTCGGGCTGTCACTAACGATTATATTGGTAATCGAGTAATCTACCAATTAATTTGACGATTAATCGATTAATCTATAAAAAAAATTTAATTAAAATTACAAATTCATGTTATTTTTATGAAGAAATTAATTAAGTCTTGAAAAACGATTACAAATATAAACTCAAATTGTTTACACATAAAAAATAATCTCACATTGTTGACATAATGAAATGAGATATTTAATGAAAAATATCACGATCAAAAACTGGGCTACACGTGCACACAATACAGTAGTGTATAGGGCTTTACTGAAAAAATACTGCAGTATGTAGCATTGCAGATAACTCAGATAAATTCTTCAGACTTCAGAAAAACTTCTTAGGGAAAAAATACTAACAATGAGGTAGAGCTTTGTAAGAGCTTGCAAGGACCTCATTATTCCCCTTCAGTAAAAAATGTATTATAATAAAATAATAAAAATAAATAAACAATTAGTGTATCTCCCCGCAGCGGTACGACGATCCCCAACCTCAGCGCGAGCAGCCTGATCGGTAGGAACCCACCGGCAGCCATGCACTCCTCTCACGCGTCGTCGAAAGTGGGCCGAACCGCCTCTCCCTACCTTTCCCTACCACGCCGCCAAGCCTGCACGAGCGACGGGAGCCACTTGCGTAACAAGGTCGGATGGGAAGAAGAGGGTGGGGGGGGGGAAGCACGGCAAAACGGGGTACCGAAACGAGGACGGAGACCGTCTGAGTGACCGTCAATCAATCAGGCTTGAGAAATAGGGAAGAGCCGAGCACCTAATCCCTCGTCCCCTTGCGGGTGCAGGGAAAATGAGGCGTAAAATCTTAATCGAGGATTTTTATTATTCGAGGTACTCAAATAATCGTTTCGGCACTCATCGTAAATCGAGTGATATTGAAAAATATATCGTGAAATTTTTTTGGGCCATATCGCCCAGCCCTACTTTCTTGGTCTTGTAAAAATAACATGCAAATATCTGCACTGACCATCAGATCATTATAAAACATGCATTACCGCTATGTATGGTCACATAGAAAGTTTGGCAAGCCAATAAGATTTTAATTTCATACACTGCATAATACAGCTGGAATATTGTGTTCTGTATTGTTTCTAGCTAGAAGCCACGCCTGTGCCACACGCGAAAGAAATAGGACTCAAGCGAGACTGTGAACCGCGCCGCCTCCGGTGTAAAATGTCACACTGATGAACACAGGAGCGTATTGGAAGCTGTGTCGTGCCGCGCGCTCGCCACATCTGGCGTAAAATGGGCTGAAGAAAAATGTTCAGTGCAAAATCTGCGGTAATAGCGGCACGCAGTATCTTGGCTTATTATTATTATTATTATTATTATTATTAATAATAATAATACATCGTTGCCGCCTACTGAATACATTTTTAACTGTAGTAACGAACATACTTAAAATGATGGTTAATTATGAAACGTAAGTATTATTGTTTTTTTAGGGTGGTTTTGAGAATGAGTATTCAGAGCCTGTAAAATTCTGTTCAAGCCAGCCCTAACGATATCAAAAAAATGTTTTACAGTGTTTCCCACACACAGGTTATACTTGGGAGGAACACCCAAGTATATTGAGGAAGTATATTCCGTACCATAAATTTATATAAAAACAACGAGCGTTTCAAATTTGCGATACGAACTAAGCTCGGGGTCAGTAAACAGAGAGAAACAAAGACCTGGTAAAGCTTCTCCTTCCCTGATAATTGTTAGACGTTAATTAACCTGCGAGTTTGGTTGCTAGCTAGTAACTACTGCATTAGCAGTCATCTCGTGCAAATTCACGGTGCAGAGGTCAGAGGTGCTCTGTCTGTTATATGCACGCTTGTTTTTTCCGCGCACTTTGCGGAGCATATGACCAACAAAAAATAACAGTCCACTGGAATACAGTAACGTTGCTTATAAAACACTTAAATAGACTAACCTATTGAACTGATGTGTTACACGAAATAGCTGACGACTGTTTTCCCCTTGCTAGTTCGCATTCACTGAGCGCATAACACGTCCTGCAGTTCAAACACTTGGAATAATCGGCTTTAATATATTCACGCAACGCATTTTTAAGTGACGGAATGCCACCGATGGATAATTCAAATCGATATCAATTTCTTGCCGCCAATGATATGTGGGGCCACCTTGAACGCTCCTTCAGCTACCCGACTGTTAATAACTGACTTGCGCTCGAACAATTGGTGAGGAGTCACGTGCAACTCGCTTACCTCTTTAGCGAGCGCTGAAAACATCGATCTTGTTACTGATAATTCAGCGGTTTTTACTTCTGCATGAATTCTCACTGTAACACGCTTGTATTTTTAATGAATTTTAGCAAGACAATATCATGCTTGGGTAGATGTGCATGATTTCAGCTTGCACCCATACAGTGGAAAGGCAGCGCTGCCTCTGCTCTGCGATCAGTGGGCTCGATTAACTTTACTAAAAATAGCCTACAATCAAAGGAAACGCATAAGAACAAAAGCTGAATAAAAGTCTGGATAAAGAAGTAAACCCTGGTGTTAATGATGACATGGAAGTTCCAAGACCAGACTCGCTCTGTTTTGATCAAATCCTTGTCGTCGTGTCTGCAGTTTCAGATTTTTACCATTTCAAAACACATCAATTGACCTTTTTTGAGGGTGAAATTGCACTTTAATATCGAACGACCACATCACTCAAAAGTGATGCCATTACAAGTTGATGTGACACCATTAATTCTAAGTGTTCCGAGTGATGTCAAAGGTTCCCGATAAGTAATGCGGGCCAATCTTTAAACTTGACACACCAGGTGTTTCTTTTTTGTTATATTGCAAGGCATATAACAATCGCATGTGTAGCAATTGAATCACAACACTCTATATTTATACATATTGTGCAGTCCTTGGTTCCATACTACATCTTATCATAAGAAAGTAATATCATAAGAGATTGTAATTGGAGAACAGTTGAAATCCTCAATCATGAACTTACCATCTGGGCCAATTAATCACAAAATGTACTTTTGTATGTGACAAGTCCTAGGTACTGGTACAATTTGTAGTCATTTCTGTAGAGTGAACTTTGACAATGAATTGACAGTCACAAATCACTGTTAACTGCAATTAATAACCTGAATCACTGGATCCCTAAAAATAAGCACAATTACTTAAAAAATAAAATAAATAAAAAACATGCAGCACTAGCAATTAGTTAATGTCAAGCAATCAATTAACACATTTCATATTGTATGAATTCCAAGCCAAGCTCTCACAAACCACAGAAAGCGGTACGCACATAGGAATATCACCATCACTTCAAAATATTACTAACGTGTGGAGAACTGATGGGTGTCGTTTGAGCAGGGCGAACAGTGTTTTCAGCTAGTCTGGAGCCCATTTACCAACAGGGGTCTGATAACTCCATCTCATGGACAGCCATTTGAATAATCGCTTCAACAAGGGGAAAAATTTAAATCCCTCTCAGTGAGACAGGACTGGGAAAACGGGAAGCGCTAAATCGCAAATAAGCAAGTGGTATGCAAAAGGTAAAAGGCTGTCTCTTATTGTTCCATGTCAGTCTGCGCAATCTGGGAACACCTCGTCATTAATTCATTGTCATTGTTGTGCCCTCTAGACAGCGGTACAAAATTCAAATGCCGGGCTCATCATTACAAGTAAAACAAAAGAATATATTAAAAATGGACTTCATAACATTATGAAGGAGAAGGTGCACTTCTTTCATTTAATAGAAGCACTGAGCAGCACAGCTGGAGGAAGTCCTAACTTTCTAACGGTAGAAAAATCTCTCATTATTCACCTTCGTAAAGAGGAATGTGTAAAGGGGGGGATTTGTACTGAAACCCCAGATAACGTTGCACACTGTATAACATCTAAGAAACCTCATTAAGCACAATATGAACAGCTCGCCAAAAACACAATGACGAAGCATCAAAGGAAGAGGCTGAGGGGAATCTAGCTATATGAAACTAACCCATCTGGTGTCTAGCCTATGGCATCGTTTAGCAAAGATGAAGTGGGAGGAATGCAAAATGCCATCAGTTTCCAGGTACATTTAGGCTAAGAGGCAGGATACCCACTGTGAACCCTTCGGGCATAAGGGAAATCAAGACTGTACACAACGCGGCAACAAAGTCCCTCACATCCTGACATGTAATGATTACCGTATGCCTTACAGCTCCCATTATGAACCATTTAACAGTATAGCTACAAATGAGACATGGTGAAAGATGTTCAAACAGCACTTCTTCTTACTATAGGTTTCAGAATTAAATCCATACCAAATGGCCGTTCAAAAGCCACATTAGGAACTCAATTATCCATCTTGCATATGGAAAAAGGACCAGGAAATGTCAAATTCCCTACCATCACAGGAACAGAATAAATATTTACTTCATTCGCCGCAACATATTTCAATAGTGAGCTCTTCATACGACCCCACTGAGATCCAGCATTAAACTCAACACTTAATAGTGAGAAATTATTGAAATAACAGCTCTGACACACAAATTAACAAGAGTCAACAGACTGAATGGAGAGCTTTGCCAAAATCAACTTCCAAGCAACTAAACGTAGGTCTGCTTTTTAAAAAATTTCTAATTGCTCTTTAAAACCTCACACTCGCCTCCTAATGCGCCCATATCTCAATCGAAGACAGCTATTTCAACCTAGAAACTACCAGGCATGTTCTGACAAGTAAATGATGCTTCAATCATTTTCTGTTTTCGGAGTGTCTACAACCCAAAGACAAACAGGTCTGAAAACGTCAGTCACACACACACACACACACACACACACACACACAGGGTTAGATATCTGAGTGGATGTGTGTCTGAGCACATGAACATTGCACAGACACACATCTACATTGGTCTACTTATTCTAAATACGTTTTTGCATTTATCTTTGACCAATACTCAAAACACAATCCGTTACTGAACGTAATTTCTATTCAATTTTAATCAGCGGCCTCTGGTCCGAGTCAAGAGGTTAAGCTGCTAGTGTTTCCTGCTTTCCGCTATCGGCTCAAGCTGGCAAGCTGTACCACATGTTGACAAAAAGCTGTGCTCCAAGTTCACATACACACACACACACACACACACACAGGCAGATTCATGCACACACACACTAAGTAATGTTTCAGCACGGGTCAGGTCGACAGATGTGGAGTTATGCAACAGCAATCCCAGTGCCGTTACATCATGCCACACACCTGTCGGAGATGAAACGAGGCTTTGAAGCCAACTTGCACGCAAAAGTCTGAACGAGAACATGTCTTACCTTTGCACTTGTTGGTGGTCTTGTCCAGGATGGCTTTGGTGGACACGATCTTGCCATACCTTTTTGGGCACAAAAGCACAAAAGACATTGGCAACCTTTGCTTTTGCCTTTTTCCTCACCTCTCTCTGCCTTTCTCTGTCCCCACCTGAAGTGGACTTTTACCATTGTACCTTTCAACTCCTCAGTGACCCACAAAGCATGTCCACAAATAATCTGGCTGAAGAGTTCAAATTAGAGGCAAAGTCTTTTACTCAGAGCATTAATGTGAGGGCATACCCAAGTGGTGGAGCGTTTGACTGCAGATCATGAGGTCCCCTTTAGAACAACAGAAAAAAAGGTTCATTAAGGGCTCTAGTTGTCCGCTTGTGATTGGCTGTGCATTAGTGCATTATTATTTTAAGGCCTTTTTGTGTTATTTTTAAGTTTCTATGAAACATATCTCAAGTGACTTTTACTCTAAACTTTTACTCTAATGTATGTGTTAATAAATTGCTATAGGGTTCCTTTCTTTGCCTCTCCAACTCACAGCTAGTTTTCCCTGACACTTTCCACTAGTCATTAATATTAATAAAGCAGACCCACAATGTTCATTAATATTCAATAGTTTGATATACGGCTAGCCTGAATGACGCAGAATATGAGGAAGAAGAGAAGCAAAATACGTGGTAATTTTATAGTGCAGTTTATCAACAGTAGCCAACTTACCTGTAGGACTCAGGAGTGAAGAAACGTTAGCTTACTCTGGTAAATTAGTGAATAGCATTTTACACTCCAATACAGCAGACATCTTTGAAATCAGTGTTCTGTAACCTGTTGTAACCTGTTGCTGTTCCAAACCTGAGCAAGGAATATGTCTAATTATATAATGTAACACAACCTCTTGCTAAATCAATTGTTTGCAGTCGTATTGATCTGTGTTCACAATGCTGTCCTGAGAGAAATGTGCTGTGCTGTGAGTACTAAAGAGTTGGGAGAGCAGGAGGATCACCGAAAATAAACTTTCCACAACGGTTATGGAGAGTTTTGCATTGGGGGATTTATTTTCAGGAATGGTTGCATTTCTTCAGGCTCTTTTCAATCAGCATTTTGAGTTGATGTTCAATTTGCTAGCAAGCATTAACTCACTATAAAGCTAAGGGGACGACCCGACTTGCATACTAGCGTCGTAAATAGTATGTCAAAATAGTACACCACCAGTATAGTGAAGGACTATTTAGAATGATAGTATGAGGTTTGGGACCTAGCCTGTGTCTCGCTTGCACTGTATGTTAATCCAGTGGCCAATCACAGCCAGGATGTATGCATCTCTTGTGCGACATAGACATTTTGATTTTGAATGAAGAGCTTTTGGCACCGCTATACTGAAGAAACTACACTAAGTACAGGTTTACATTTTCTCAGTGTTGCTTCAACTCCTTATAGTAAATAAAAAAAAGAAAAAAAAGTCATTTTTCACAATATAGCCTGTTAAAGAATAACATTAAGGAATAAACTCATAAGGTATTCTCGGTTTAACACTGAGGTCAGAAGAAAAGTCAATAGCACCTTACTGTCGTTTATAACATTGGCATTGCAGGGCTATAAAAGAAAGAGCAAGACCGCTATTCGTTTTCCTTCCGCTGCATCCTGCCATCATTTGCATTGTTTGCATAAAGCATTTATGAGGGTCACCGCGATGTGGAGAAACCACGCTCTCTCAATAATGGATGCTTTTGTGCACGCAGACCTGCTTTGCATATCTTGGGGGTGCAGAGATATAAGAGATATATGGCCGTGGCTGCATATGCATGTGTGTTGATTGGAAGCAGGAGACGAGATCCCCAGGGAGGGCGAGAAAGAGAGGGAAAAGGGACGATGGGAGAGAGAGAGAGAGAGAGAGGGGAAAGAAAGGGGATAAGTGAGAGAGAGGCCTCCTTTCCCCTGGCATGTGCTTGCAGTGTAACCTGAGAGCTCTCCTTGTGTGCCCTGCGCCACAGTGCTAACAGCCGACTGGGTCCTAATGTCCCGCCTCACAGCGCCACTAACTAACACACACCTAACATCTAACGCAATAACACAATACAAAACTGGCATCCAGACATTTGACAGTTAGGATACACCTGCCATCTACTTTTACATATTATCTGCTTTCTATTTTTCAAAGAAGGTGTCATCAAAAGCAACAAAGCAACTAACTTGTCACTTTTAGTCTATTCATCTTAAATGCTCTTTGTGCTGTTGACAGCGTTGATAACGCTTTGATCGCCAAACTGTCACCAGACTGACTGATCGGTCACTAATAACATTTTGACATGTGATAAGGCGCTTTTTGCAGAAACATTTTTGCAGTACATCTTACCTCATCTCATCTATATAAGCCAGCTCTGACTCAGTGTGTGGCTCAGGGGTGGAAAAAACTCTCTAGCCTGGGCGTACAAGACAAACATATTATGTATGTACTATCGTTTTTTTATTCCTCACTGCCCGGCGGACAAGTGACTCAGTATGCTGCTGATATAGCAGTCACCTACAGGTTCCTCTTGGCTTCACTGCTCAACAAAATATTTCATTTGATATGTACTTTTGAACACAACACACTCCAATTGGTTCATATATTTCTTGGTGGCCTGATGCACCTCGATGCTGTAACTGTAGTTTGTTACTTGTTCCCGAACCCCGCCACCGGCTGCTCTGCCGACGCAACCAAGGACGCATTCTGGCCTATGTTTATTAGTCGGATAAATTATATTAACGCCAGTCTGTATCAATTCACTTAAAGGGAAATTACAGTATAAAACACACGTTTAATATGTTATTTCTCATGTTATGTATTATGATGTAGCGCGGTATTGCCTCAGTGTTTTGACAGAATGAATGATTTTGTATCATTTTTGCATTTATGTCCATCATTCATTATGTAGAAACGTCATATAATTATTGGAAAGCCTATGCTTGTGAACTACTAGCTAATCATAGAGCAGGAAGCAAGATTTGGCGGCATACAGGTGGAAAAAAATAACACATCAAAACTTTTTCTGAATCAAAGACAATTCAGTTGCAAAATGCTGCCAGCACTTCAGGATTATGAGAAAGCAGAAATATATGGTTATCCATCAAAGACGATTTTGAAGAAAACTGTGATTCCTACTATATTCCATACAAAACTGATGCCAGAGATGAGTTTCTTGTCCTCTCAGTAAACCTGAGGCAAGGTAGCTAGCTAGCACTTGATAACTTTAGCTTTTAGCTCATTGCTAACCATGTCCCTAGGTCGATGCATGTTATCGTTTTTTAAATGTATCCTGCTAAAAACACGAAATTGTGTACTTCAGTAACGTGGCTCAATTTAATTTGCAAAAACCTGCTTATAATTACATGCTTTCCTGCTAGTTCCTGAATCTAATGAGTTAGAGCCAGTTAGCGGAAAACGTCAAACAATAAGCCCCCAAAGAGACTGTAGTCTTTCCAAATGGACTTTCCTCTAGAATAATAGAATAGAATAGAATGCTCCTTTATTGTCACATATACATATACAAGTACAGTACAGTGAAATTTGATTCTTCGC
>JAOUQW010000016.1:15881119-15895815 GCA_028565825.1 Olivaichthys viedmensis
ATTTACTGATGAATCCAAGTTTGAGATTTATGGCAGTAACAGAAGGGTTTATGTAAGGAGATGAACAGAAGAGAGATCGATACCACAGTGGATCAAAACAACAGTGAAACATGGTCCTGGATTTTCAATGTGCTCTCACACATTTGGATCCCACTGTGTATGCAGACAGACGTTTTCTAGGCCAGACAGATGGATTAAGTAGAGAACCGTAGCAAAGGCCTCAGCTCAGGAAATGATGCACCAATACAGAAAAGGACAAAAATGGGACAAAAACTCAACTAGACTGTATCTATAGGGGTCTCTGAAGTGCCATTTTAGAGGCACTAAAAACATTATGCAAAGTAAGTGTGTGTGTGTGTGTGTGTTCGCTCAAGCAGCATGGCCAGTTATCTCTCTCTTTCTCACTTTCTCTCTGTCATATGGTCTCTCTCTCTTTCCTGTGATGCAACTTGGGGCTTGTAAAGTTGTATGTGAGCTTTCCACTTACGAGGCATCTGGTTGTACTCGCGATGCTTTTGAAGAACAAAGCCGTTTACTGGAGAAAGTCTTTGGTCTGCTAAAATGAACACAATGCAGAAATCTTTTTTTTTTTTTTTTTTTTAAACGAGCACTTTTAAAATGAACAGTCCCAAACACACAAATAAACTCCAGCAGTCATTGCCTGTCTTTAATACGCTCGAGCTCAAATGACAGGACTGTGGCTGTTCTTTCTTCTTTGAGCAGCAACATAATCATCTCGTTCAGCCCCAGTCATGGTGTCCACACGTCTACGTAGCAAACGGAAGCGGAGAAGTGCACTCTGTATTCTCTGCAGCGTGCCTTCTCTCCTTTCCAAGTTGTCAGAAAACCTACATGGCAATTGTAGAAATTTCCAAAAACGGATACGCTTGGCTGAGGTGGAAAAGATGGCACATTGATAAAGATGAGCTATAATCTGGTCCCATCACCACTCCAGTCCCTCCATGACTGCCAGGCCCTATTATCGCTGCGTCGTCTTGTTGCTTGATGAAAAAGGGACGACAATTCTCATGTTCTTTTGCCGACTTTTTGCCAAACGTTCGGATGGAAACACACGTTCACCTTCTTCCATACTCTCACACAGTCACTTAAAGTCTTGACTCCCTCTTCTAGGGCGTCGTCGTATCCTTTCACTACTTCCCAAGCGTGCACAGAGTAGGTCAGGAGAAAATGACAGAAATATTTAATGCTGTCCTCCGCAGTCCACTCCTTTTTCTGTACAATGCAGTGCGATTACTTGGTGGTCAAATGGTGTCCTCGGTGCAGAGGCACATGTAGGACAGAACCCGTGTTTTGGCGCTTACTCTGGTTTACATGCATTCCCTGCTACTAGTACAGAAGTTATTTAGAGGCTGTATAGTGTCTGTGAGAGGAGGAGGGGGAAAAAAAAAAAGAGAAAAAAGGTTTGTGGTCAGTTGTGTGGACTTTGTGGGCCACACCTACAGAACGCAGAGGGCTCTGGGTCAAAGCAGCAGTGTTTAGCAGGGAGAAGCTTTGATTTTCAAGTACGTCTTCAACCGCACCGTGGCGCACCACATGTCTACCGGGCAAAAAGCCTCACATTGGCTTTAGAACTGTCAGGACTAATTTAAAATGATTGCAATTTCCATAATATTTACATATTCCGAGGACAAAAAATATATATCCACATTCAAATGTTTGGAATTCTATGTTCTACTTTGTTACCCAACGTAGGTCTATTGAAAAAAATGTTAATAAATTTTTTTTTTTTTTTTACTTTCTGGCTGAATGGCCTTTGTGTCGCTTGATGTAGGAAAAGGGCTCTGAATAAATGCATGTAATTTGTGACCTACAAAAAAAAAATTATTTTCAAATGAAATATTAAAATAAAATAAAAATGTACAAAATCCCAACAAGCACTTACTGGAGTTGGCATTCTTCTGTGGTCGAATCTCAAATGGCGTTCTATTGGGAATATAGTGCACTATGTAGGTTTTTCCTGATCATCCCGATTCTGATAATCAGTTAATTAGGGGCTTGATTTTGCCTCAGCGCCCCAAAAATGTGATCATTTTTATCCCTCGCTGCTGTCGCTGTGTATAACTGCTGTAAAGTTCTCACACGTATGCGCCTTTATTCAGTGCTAAATAAAGAGGTTTTAACTTCACACCACTGTATCTAATAATGCAAATGTGTGGTGGCGTGTCGTTTCCAGCCCCGAAGACCTGCAGCCCCAAGCAGTTTGTGTGTAAGGACCAGGTGACGTGCATCTCTAAAGGCTGGCGCTGCGATGGAGAAAAGGACTGTCCCGACGGCTCCGACGAGGCCGCCGATATCTGTGAGTAATCCGTCCTCTTTATTAAGCAGCGTTCGAGCTGGATTCATGTTGGAAGCGGCCACTCGGTGATTTATAATTTTGTAAGGCATTTGAGTGGCCGATTCGGACAGGATGAGGTCATTTGCCCAAATTACCACAGATAACCCAGACATAACATAGGCTGGATGTGCATGCATTGCGCAACAGCCACGACACTCGATAACCATAACTCGAGTGCCTTGTATACTTTTAAATGTACCACAAGGCAGCGTTACATAATGTAACATTAGTTAATCAGCAATGTAAAGTCGGTACATAAATTGTTATAAAATGTGAGTGCAATAAAATGAAATGCAAAATTTCATTTTCTAGAAGAAGTCATTAAGATGTAAAAGAAAATGATTTGAGATCTGATCTCTAATCTTTTACACGGTAGGTAATCATTAAACCTCATGTTACTGTGACACATTGCAGACAAACGTAATTGTGTATAACCAGCATAACAATTAGTATTTATTCCATGTTTGAGACGGGCCCGAATACAGAAATTTGAAGAACACCATATTTGATCTTTGTGTGTTAGACATTCAATATTTACACTGACAAACTGAGAAACTAGGGTCAAATAGACCCCTAAAGCAAGCAAGAGCCTGACCACTGATGCCTATCTAACAAGGTATTGTGGTCCAAGTGCTGCCTTGAACACAGTCTAGGAAGACAAGCAGGGAAATGTGTTCAGAGTCACTAGCTACCAGTTCTTTTACCACCCTGAATAAGGCCAGTCTCAGTAGTAGTATGATGATGATGACACCGTGCACTGCCGTGTTTATTACCAGGATTAGTTATTACGTTACCGTGAAGTTAATTTGAACAGGACTACTATTACTGAGGCGAACTCCATGTTCTGCCAAATCCAGAAGGTAATTTCCTCTGGAACTGTAAGAACTACAGCCAGTTTGTGCAGATCTGGTCGGTAATAACTTAAATTATAGTACCTTGTCAGGTAAAACTAATCCAGCTCGAATAGGGCTTTTAGACTGTCCTGCAATCATTTATATTACGATGTGGGATGGCCACTGCTATGATGTGTGATCCTTGGTGAATTGAGAATTTTACCTGGCACTCGGGCACATAGGTTTTTTAATTTTTATTATATTATTATTTTTGTTTTTTTGTATAAGCTAGTCTCGGCATGTGGCAATATTAAATGTTGATATCATGATAATCGCCAAATCTTTTTATAATGTATTAAAAATGACTGTTACCCGTACATCTCTTGTTGGGCATCGTTTAAGGAACCGTCACTCAAATTTTGTCGACTTATAAAGTCTCCACTATAAGAATTGTGCATATCGCTTATACATCATATCAGAACCGATTGTCAGTACATGCGTAGTGTATTGCCAGAGTGGGGTGTGTGTGTGATTTGTGTGTGAGCACTTCTATACTCTCTGCTTCTGGCTACAGCGCTGATTATATTGCTTTGTTGAGTCTGGCTTTGTAGTTCAGTCAGCCCTATCCAGCCTTATGATCCGTGTGAGATCAACCCCCCCCCACACACACACACACACACCATCCGGCTCTTCGAGAAATTGCAGGGTCCAGTAACGCTGCTCTGTCCTCAGCGCTCTGTAGCTTCTTCCACACCAGTTGTGCGTGCGAGTGATTTTTATTATCCAGCAGGAAAACCAGTCCTGGTTCTGTCAAGTGTTTGTCCAGTAGTGGTGTAGCTGTGCCCAGCTCAGAGCGTTCTTTCCACCATTTAGACAGAACCGCTTCATGTTTAGGTAAGAGGACGGAACCAAGTGTCCCCTTTTTAATCTGCATTTTTAACGCTGGTTCTCAACTGGTAGGTCCGGATTCAAAAGTGGGCTGTGTGAAGGGCATGGGGGATGTTCTTCCCCATTTTAATATCTCAAAAGCTATTTATTTATTTAAAATCTTTATAAGTTCACAGAAATTTCAATGGTGCATTTTTAATTGTTTGTTTTATTTATTTATTTATTATCAATCAATTAATATATTTCTATTTAAATAAATAAATAAATAAGCACATCTGGAGTTTCATGCTTACAATTTATGTCCACGAGCCGTCATTGGTAGACTTGTGCTAAACAGTGACGTATAGGCCTACAGTCTAAATTCAAATGCCCTAATAGACAACACACACAGCATTGTCACAGCATAGCCTCGAAGCACAATATGACACTAATAAAAGAAAATATGTGGGGTTTTTTTCTTACATTGAGGACAGAAGGGAGGACACCTTTTTATGCTGAAGTGCATTTAGTCTTCTAAACTTTTAAATGTCAAAGAAAAAAAAATCCCAGCTTTCCTGTTCGTTTAAACAGTGTGTTATTACTTGCGTTCATCAAAAGCTGCATAATTAAGCAAAATGAAGTCCTGTGTTTTTTTTAATTCATTTATTTATTTTATTTTAATTAATTTTTTTATTAATGCCTAAGCATTCTGTTATTCAGTATTACCATGTTATTGCGCCATCTCTAGTAAAGATCATGAAAGCAAATTTTTTATTATTTTTATTTATTTATTTATTTATTTATTTAGGTTTTGGAGGGTCGAGATTTAATCTTATATGTGTGAACAGCATTAGCCGTTGTTGCAGTTTCATTTGTTTCATGTTTTTAGTGCATGTAGTCGGAGCCCATTACTGCACTATTTATCTTGTGGATTTAATTGGAAGGGTTTAAAAAGTTCTACTGCTCTTTGGGGTGCAACTTGATGAATGACAGTTGTGAGTCCTGAAGCAAGACCCGTTGAGAACCACTGGCTTTAAAAGGTATCGGGTGTAGGGTTTCACAGAAGTGTCATCATGTCTGTGGCGTCAACTTGTCAACTGCGCTTCATGTGTTCTGTTTGCCCGTTAGTATATAAAAGTCAGATTTTGAAATTTAGTTTTGAATAAAAACGGATCCTTTTTAGCGCTCGAGTCAGAAATGGCTGCAGTTAATAATGTGTTGTGTGGACTAGCATGCAAGACTAGCTAAATGCCCTCTCATTCATTCAAGCCTCTCTCGAGCTCGCAGCCTGCCCATCAGAGAGGCCCTCTAATGTAATTTCCATGTTTTATGCCATTTGGCCACTCGGACAACGTGCCTTTTCATTTATCGAGATCGGTTTCTTCCAATTACACTCATTAGATTCCCAATCCTCTTTGGGACCATTTTCCCAAACTCGGGATTAAAAAGGAAAGCGGTTTCGGGTGCCGCCGTTGGAAAGGAGTTCATATCAAATGTACACCGCCATAGAACGGGAAAGAAATAGAAAAGCTCTGCCCTAGTTTTGTTATAGCTAGGATACTCGGTGGGTCACACCTGCTCCTGCTGTTGCAAATACTTTAGTTCAGTAAGCATGCAGACTCATTATCAGCAGTATAACTCTGCACATACCAGCATCGAGAATAAATTAGTAAGCGTAGTGCAGGGCCAGCTGTTTAATTGGACCTTTTTCTAAAAAGGTGTTGTGTCTCTGTAGCCGTGCTATCAGCTTAATAATAACCCCTGTAGAAGTGTGCATTCGTTCTGTTAGCTTGTGTTTTCCTATGTGCAGTATGTGAAGTTCACCGTCGTCTCCAATAGCTGATTCACAACAGACTCTTCTTCCACTCAGCAAATCCAAAGCAGGGATAAACAATGACTGGGATTAGAAGCAGCACCGAGACTGCAGCTCTACAACATGGATTTTTCCAAGGAGACATGCCAAGTTGACGCGAGGAAGTTCAACTGGTCCCTTTTTAAATAAAAATTTTTATGCGTTGTAGGACTACAGGAAGCGTTTCCCCAGACCGGTTGTAGTTAATTACTAACCAGCCATGCTTTTGTGCCAGGAAACCTCTCTCCCTCCCTTTCTTTATGTTTATGTCTCTCTCTCTCTCTCTCTCTGGGTGTATCTTGGGTTCAAAAGGTCCAACAGCTTCTTCAGACCTGCATATCTGTTATGCCTTTTAAGTAGGTTAGTATATTATTAGGAAAAAACATGTTCAGTGGATGAAGTAGAAATAAGGAAGGTGAGAAATATCTCTCGGTTTCTCTGTCTAACGCACAAAAACACGGGCCAAACGAATGTTCTGGAGGAGCGAGCTGATGATCTGCTTCTCAATTTGTACACATGTGTGAGCTGGTCCTTTCTGTGTAGTCAGGAGCCATAGTGAGCCTTGCCCCCCCCCCAAAAAAAAATATTATTACGTCTTGGGTCTTAATTGCATGGCTGTTACCAGAAGCCTTACCTAGGCTGCAATTATGCACCCCATCACCCTTCTTCCTCCAGGTAAAAGCCCCAGGCTGACTCCGAGCCGCTGGAGCAGGGCCTGCTTGGAGCTATCGGCGCCACCACCGGACTTCAAGCTTTAGTCTGACCCTGATGGTTCTTCCATTTTGATTAAAGGGAGAGTTTAAAAAATTAATAAAAATAACAGGGCTAGAATGTTAATTCTGAATGGAAGCAGTTGTGTGTGAAAGGTGTAGTATGAAGAATACAGTTGAGTGCAAAAGTTCGTATCCCCCTGGTGAGGGGGGTAATGACAGATATGTCAAGAAGAACGAGCAAAGACTGGCCAAGCAATCTGGCAGAGTTAGAACAGATCTGTCAGGAAAAATGGCGGGCTGACTATTACAACGAAGTGGAAGCCTAAAGGTGCTCAGAGAATATTAAAGATGTTATTTATATCACATTCGGAAAAGGCCGAGGCAAACTTTTGACCTGATGTATTTCGTTTTTTCTCCATTATTGATGTCTTAACATAGACTATTTGACCATTTTGTTATTTGTGCTTAATGAAGCAACATCTATGAAACCAAGCTCGCAATGTATTGTTGGTTTAAACAAATTCCCTTGTCTTCATTTTGTCCTAAGGGTAAACAAACTTTTCCACTCAACCGTAGCTTTTGTTTCATGACTGACTGCAGGGAGCAGAAAATTTACCTCTGTAATAACCAGGGTCCAGAAATCCAATGAGGGACCCTGTTAAATGCCCCTTATTAACCTGCTTTGTGTGTGCGTGCGTGCGTGTAAACACGCTCCGTAAAATCTAATTGTGTGTGCATCTTATTTGTTTAGGTGCATTTTCTTGCTGAAAAGTTTGGCAACCCAGAAAATCTATGCACTTTAATAATGCTCTTTTTAAAAACACACACAAAAAAAAAAGCCCACCGAGCACACCACCACAAGGACAAGCGCTCCTAAAGAGCGGCTTTCTCGGTTAGAGTAACAGAGTGCGACGCTTCCTCTCGCTCTTTTGGGTTCGGTTTCTTGTGTAACGGCTCTGACAGCATGAGACGCCGAGCGGAGTGCGAAGTCTAGAGCGTTTTTCCAAATAACGGATAGCCCAGACGCTCGTCTCCGGTGGCTGCAGATGTGTTTAAGCTTATCTTGTGATGATGGTAGGTTTTTCACTTTAGGATTTTAGAATTCCCACTTGGAATACGCCAGATTTTTAATTTGCAGATAAGAAAACTTGAATGGAAATAACAGCAATTACCAAAAAAATTGCGTTCAAATAGCGATTAGCCAAAATACCGATTCTTAAATGAGGTGGAACAATTTGGTCTGTTGAGAAATACAAGAGATAAATGGCGTTGAAACCTAATTCTTGAATAAGTCATGATGCAGCGAGAGTGTGTGTGCTCTGGTGTCTGAATGACTGGATGTTTCACCGTTTTAGATTCTTCCAAAGAGGTGCAAAATACCATTTTTACAGAGCCGCGTTTGACGGAAACGTAATGATTTGCGGTTTCTGTGGTCAACTTTTTTGGAAATTTGCTTCAAATTTGCAAACGTTTTGGATTGAAACAACTTTAGCCTTCCCTGTCGGTGTCCGTGTTTTTAAAAAAAATGGTTTAGCTTTAAAGTGCTTGTGTTTCTGTTGCCGTCAGACAAGGCCTCCGTCATTAAGGTTAAATCCACGAACACCAGCTGATGCCCTGAGACACTTTTACCACTCAAGCGGGCTGGATTGTTTCCTCTTAGCCTGTAATGTGGAGTATGATCTTATCAGATATATTCTTGCATCAGCACCTATTGAATCTTTCCTAAACCTGGCCTTTGAACATGCGCAGGCAAAGAGACGCCCAGCATGGGCTCTGGTGCATCGGAGTGCATGTAAATGGTGTTCATTCACATTCACATGCTGCGTCAAGTGCTCGGATTCAAGGGGGGGGGAACGAGCTGATTGTCCTGAAGCCATTCACACTCGGGTTTGAGACCGAGACGTTGCTGCTCGCAGGAATGCATGTACCGTTGCTATAGTTTGCATAACGCATGCTTACAGACGTGCTGAGGCAAGTCGATGCTCTCGCTCTCGTTTGGATGCACTGGGAGCCGTTAGACGTGCGGCGTGAAGAAGTTGCCAGTCGCATAATGGATCTCGTCTTCCTGAGCGCACACACGCGTATATTCAGTATTCAAACTCCCAAATGGTATCGTGATGACCTGTTGACGTATGTAAGGACCACTTGGAGTTAGAATCTGAAGATGTAGGGCCACGAGTGAGCTTGACCACACACGTGCACACCAAGGCTATATCCACATCTCTAGTTAGAATATATTTGTGTATTAATATATAATCTTAGTCCCTTATTTTGTCACTTATCTATAAAACTAGATTTGTAATGTACTGTACTCTGAGCCTGATGTCCAAGCAAGGCAATGGAAAGAACAGCAATTTGATAGATCTCTGTCTGATGTCTCACTCAAACACAGGTGTTTTCTCAAACAGCCAGGCACCACTCCCTCTTCTTCCGACTGTCTGCTGTCTCACCCTATCTCTTTTCCTCTGTAACTCATGTCTGTCTGTCATCTCGTCTATAGTCGGCCAGCCTGGCTGTGCAACAATGACGTTTTTTTTTCTTCTTTCTTTCTTTCCACTGCAATACACTGCTACATTTTTCTCTCTCTCTTTTTAAACACGTTTCCGAGTTCTCCTCCAACGCCTGCCTGATCAAAGGCCTGACTAAGGGATCAATACTATTGAGTATCAGCTGCTGTTTCAATCTATAACAGAATAAGGAGCCCATCGGTGGCGCAAAGATAAGGCTTGTAATGGTGAATATTCCATCACAGCTGCTGTTTGCCTCCTCTTTCCCTTCTGTCCTTCTTTCTCTGGTCACTTGCTTTTAGAAATGTCATTCACAATGTCGGGGAAACCGCTATCCCTCAAGAATTCCTCTTATTTTGGATATATAGTATTAGTAGCTGTTTTGGTTTGGTGTATTTAGAGCCGTTACACTGATTCTACGTGCATTCTTTTTGATGGTGATCCTTTGGGATTTGGTTGGAAAGCATTAACCCCATAATGCAGCCTAATAGTCTTTTAAAGCATCGCTGTTTCTCAATTCTTTAAGTGAGGGAGACACAATTTGTTTCCTATGAATAGAGAAATATTGCTCGAACTAGCAGGCCTCGTTTTACTGTGGATCATTTGTTTCCATCATCAAACTGCCACAAATCTGTTGGGGGGGAAAAAAAAAAACATAGTGCCCTGTGCATTTCTTGTTTTTTGTAAATAGATCAGTTTTCATGCATTTTGTTGGAGACAATTAAGGTGCGTTTTTGAGTCTGTTTGCTCCGTTAAGCTGCACCACTACCCCAGTTCTATTCAAGCTATGTTGGCTGCCTATTAAGTTCCACATAGACTACAAAGTCCTGCTTATGCCGTTTTAAAGTTCCGATTTAGCGCCGGCGTATCTTGCTTATCTTCTGAAATAGTATAGCCCATCCCGAGCACTTCGCTCAGCTGAGGCAGGTCTACTGCTAAATCCAGATTACAAACATTCTTGTTTAATTTAGCTTATTCATAGCTCTTGGGTCTTTTTTATCTTGTTAAATAGACTTTCCATAATTCATAGTATTAACACTATATTTATATTCAATTAATTAGTTGATTGTACATTTGGTTCTTTAATGTGCTCTACCGTAAATACTTGTTTTGTCTTTCTGATCTTTTATATGTAAAGCTATTTTGAGATTTTGAACTCAAAGTGCTATATAAATAGATTTTAATTAATAATAATAATAATTATTATTATTAAGAAGTGTGAAAACCGCAGGCGTGTTTTATCGGCTTTGGCTGGGGCGACACAGTGAACTGGGTCTGGCTGGATCAAGACCCACTGTGTCTAATGCCATAAAACTAGTCTTTTCACTAGCAGTAACTGGGCACATTGTGTTCTTTTGATGTCCTCCTTTTAGAAAATAGGTCGATTTGAGGGCAGTGGGTTAATTTCCATGTAATCACCAACATCTGTTCACCTGGTCAAAGGTAGCAGTATACAGTAAGAAGGGTGCTCTGGATGTGGACTGGAGCAATGTCCGATTTATTTTGGGCTTCTTTGCAAACGTGTCATCATTTCGCCACATGTTTGCTGGTGAAAGTTCTAATAGGTGAAAGCGTTTTGGAGTGTTGTCTTCCGAACCAGTTATGGCGAGACCGGAGAACACACTTGCTGCATCATCTTAAAAAAAAATAAAAATCAATCTCCCTGCAATGGACTGGACTGGGCTCCAGATCCACCGCAACCCTGACCAGGATAAAGTGGTTACTGAAGATGATTGAAGGAATGAATGAGTTTCAATCACCCTCTCTTGATCTTCTCTTTATCAATACACCAATCACGTAAAAACAGGGGGATGGAAACCCCACTATAGGTGCTGAGTGATGCACAATAAGGAGCCTAGTGCACTCCTTCCCAGAAGTACATGAAACTAAAGACCCCCCCTCGATCTGCTGATCTGTCAGCTCATTACAATAACGCAATTATTGCCGTTCTTTAGGTGATAATAGCTCTCGGAGGTGGTCTTCCCCCTCCCCCTTCTCCCAGCCCCACGTGCCCGTGCACAAAACACTCCTCCGCTCTCATTGTCTCTGCGCTCATGTCTTTGTCTCATGAGTTTGGCTCTATTTTGAACTTCAAGCGAGACTGAATTAAGAATCCGGGGATAGATTCGCTTTTAGCTATGAACGTATGCGCGGTGTATGTTTTTCATAACAGGTTTGTTTTAATCGTTTATATCGTTTTAGTTTGTGATTTATGACCTGCTGATGAGATGAAACCTTGGCCTCTCTGTCCATGCAAAGCCTCTGGCCGATATCGGAGCAGCTGGTTGAAACCATGGGAGTTCGTTATTAGCTTTATAACTGCAGATCTGGTTAATCCAGAGTCCTTCAAATGTTTTGCGAAATGATGCATTGCATTACCTAGTTATTACAGACCAAGTCGGCGTTATCTTGATTTATCGCTGCGTAGTGAATGTTGTGTTTAAGTGCGCTTCCCGTCTCCTTTATGTCTTTCTTTCAGCCTGTGGTTGGAGCCCAGCTGAAATGAAGGGGCTGCACCCATATAATTCAATTTAATTCAGGTTTATTGTGATTATACATCTACTCAGGAGTGCAGTATAACAAAATGCTTTTTGGCTAGTGCAGCAACGCAACCAGATCAGAAGGATAACAAGTAGAAACAACTTTTATGTCCAAGACACTACATATTGGAGGACAAATACAAGGAGCAGTCAGCCTTCCAGTTAATATACAGTGTAGCAGTCAGCCTTCCAGTTAATATACAGTGTAGCAGTCAGCCTTCCAGTTAATATGCGGTGGAGCAGCGCAGCCTTCCAGTTAATATGCGGTGGAGCAGCGCAGCCTTCCAGTTAATATGCGGTATAGCAGCGCAGCCTTCCAGTTAATATGCGGTGTAGCAGCGCAGCCTTCCAGTTAATATACGGTGTAGCAGTCAGCCTTCCAGTTAATATACGGTATAGCAGCGCAGCCTTCCAGTTAATATGCGGTGGAGCAGCGCAGCCTTCCAGTTAATATGCAGTGATTCTTTTCATTATGAAGTGATGTGTTGACCCAAGAGACTTAACATGTGGACCAATATATTAATTGTGTCGCCTTTTCCTCTCTCTCCCTCCCACTCTGTCCTTTTGGTGTGTGTGTGTGTGTGTGTTGTGGGTACGTGTGAGTAAGTGGAGGTGTTCTTGACAGATCAGGAAGGAAGCACTTGTTCACTGCGCGAGTGTGCCGCTGTTAACACGCAGCCAACGACTTCCTCCCTTTGCTCTCAGATCTCTGCCCTCGACCCTTTCCTGCTCGCTCGCTTGCTCTCTCTCACACACACACACGCTACTGGATATGCCTTCCCATGCTTCATTCCTACACTGCAATATTCCACTCTGATAACGTGCTGTCTTTCTTTAATTTATTTTCCCCTCCGTCTTCATTTTGCTGTGATTTTTAATGTTCATCATGGGGTCTCTGCGTTGGCTTTTTTTTTCGTGCACACACTGTGACCGTTGTGCTAATGCTTTCTGGGACCGTGTAGCCTTTCCAGAATGTTCTGGAGTGGTCGCGATGGAGCAGAGCCGGATGGATAGAGGGAAGAAGGGAGGAGGGAGTGTGGGGGCTGAAGAGATGAGTTTGTTGTGCTTTAAAACCTGGATCTGGGCCGTGCTTTTCCTGTCTCTCTGCCAGCAGCCTCACACACACACACACACACACACACACGCATGCAGAGGTGGGGAGAGGGTTGGAAAAACAAAGAGAAACCATACCACACACAGGCACAAACAGAAATTTGGTCTTGCATACAGATTCCTCCAAATCTGCAAAGCCACTATTGTTGAAAGTTCAGTCTGCAGGACATTAAGGACAACAGAGTTGGGCCTGTCCTTCGAGGTTATACTGCCGAATGAGCCCACATGATGTCTGCGGTGTGAACACAAGTGTTGGCTCTTTTTAATTGTGCATTGGGTTTCATGCATTCATTTCAGTTGCCTTGTGTGCCATATCCTGTCCTTTTTATTGTGTTTTGTGTTATGTGGTTTATGCACTTTTATAGTAGGGGTGGGAATCTCTAGGCACTTCACGATTCGATTTCGATTCAGGCTGCCACTATGTGACTATAAAACGATTCTTTATGCACCTTGATGCATCCCAATGTTTTATTTTTATACCCTACATTGAGATATTTTTCCCAGCATGACCACTTAATTTTTTCCCTTTTTTTTCTTTTTCTTCTTCATTTAAAACTATTAACATTTTTGTATTCAAAGGCAAAACAAAAATGTTTAAAATGGCATGTTCTACATTTGGTCACGTAACACGAGTGTATTAAAATGTGCATTTTCTAAACTTTTTGGCCAAAGACTCTGTTGCCTGATGTGGGAACAGAATAAATGTGTTTAATTTGTGGCCTACTTTATTTTTTGCACCGTTCGGTGCTATTGACATTTTTCAGTAAAAAAAAAAAAAAAAAAACCTTATAAAACATGATTATGACGTTTAGTTTATCGATGCAACATCGCGAGAATCGTTATGCATCTAAAAATCGATTTTTAAATTTTTTTTATTTAGAGTCCTGCCTTTTAATGTATATGCACTTTTGATTTTAAGTGTTCTTTTTAGCTAATTAAAAAAAAAAACATTTGATTAACTGCATATATAAATTAAGTTGTACCAATGCAGGGAGCACTGTATTAAAGTGCTACTGCAGAAAATCTGCACACTTAACCCTAACCATGGTCCATGAGTAAGCAGATTCTTGCGTGGTTAGACCAGTTGGGTGTAGGCGTGAACTAATGATTAGTTATATGATGTATCGTGATAACAATATTCCGTATGTTCATGAGCATGGATACTTAAAAAATCTCCTGTGTTCCATTCAGATGGCATATGACCTGGTAGCACGCAGTAATGAATCAGTTAGCTCTGTTGGTCAGCTTATTTTTTAAGCTAACCCTGTTTAAAAAGCCTTGTTGTGCTGGTTTTTAGACACAGTTTCATAATATCATGATAAATGGCTATCCAGTTTTTATGATTATGGAAGTTTTAATATTTGCACGTGCCTGGTTGGGTGTATTAAACCCAGTTTTATTTAGCCCTTGTGTTCTGTTCGCTACTTAGCAATGGCTGTACTGTTCACGGGTCCTATTGCCCCATGCCATCTACTTTTGATTTTTATACCAGGACTATTATAAAATTTTTATTTATCTACTTTTTCATCATCTTTTGTGGTTATTAGTTGTTATTTGCCTTTGAAAAGCCATAGGGCTATAAAAGTGTTATTTAGCTATGATCAATGATTTAAGACAGGGGGTTATAATATTATCATTACATTATTTGATGGAATATGAAACAATATCTTGATGCAGCAAATTATTTTATTTTATTTTATTTATTTGACTCCTCTCCAAGATTGGTCATTTCCAAAATCATTTTTTTGGATTGAGGCAGACATGATCTGTTATTCGAATATAACCTGTGTAATATGACTATGGGGGGGGTGTACAAAAAGTAAATTTGTCCTTTTTCATGAGCCAAGCACAGTTTCATATTAATAAAAACCTTTTTTATTTTTTTTTGTATGATTTCAGTTTTAAGTAAAAATTT
>JAOUQW010000016.1:15902089-15919758 GCA_028565825.1 Olivaichthys viedmensis
CAACAGTGGCAGCTTGGTGGAGCTGAGACTTGAACCCACGACCTTCTGATCAGTAGCCCAGTGCCCTAACCACTGAGACACCACTGCCCCATAGTGATGTCTTGTTCGGCACCATTTTAAGCTGTAAACATTGTTCACGTAATAGTATTTAAAAAACAGCTACGGAAGCCCACAGGGACCAACTCCATAAACCAGCACTTGTCTGTCAGTGAAAACACGATTTTCAGCCGCAGTGGATCGAGGCAATAAATGCACGTTATACAGTTTTGTGGTGGCTGACTTTAGAGAGCGGTGTCGATTTTTCTTTTCTTTTTTTTCGTATTGGGCCACCAAAATATCTAAATAATAAAACAATGGTTAGCTTATGATTTTATGACATAAAAAAACAAATGATTTTAGAGAGGGAAGTCTTTCATATTGTTTAATAAAAAGCCTCCTGTTGGAGTGGCTGACTTTTTCTCCTTTAAGTGACATGTAAGGAAGCTCCACAAACAGAGAGCCGGTAAAAGTTGTGAGCTGTCTGTAATGTTATTATACCATAAATGCATCGTTTATTTCATCTCAGCCGTGTTAGATCAGGACTGACACTACACTCTGATCTCCTCTATAAACCTTATAGTGTGTCTGGAGTATTTATCAGAATAATTTTCTATTAAATTATATCTACATTAATTTGGTATGTTGTAATGTTTAATGCTGATTAAATTAACTCAGTGTAGCTATTTTATAAAAATGACCAGAAGGCACTTTACAATGACTTTAATGTTCAGGAGCGAGTCGTGTCATGGAACCGGCGTGCGTGTGTGCGTGGGTGTGTGCGTGCGTGTGTGCGTGTGTGTGTGTAAGAAATGAAGGATGAGTGTTAAACCGGTTTATGTGCTTTGGTGAGACTGAAGGGTTAAACAGGCAAGACGTAAACTCTGGTTTCAGTTTCAGCTCAAAACATGGTGTGTGTGTGTGTGTGTGTGTGTGTGTATAGCTGCTAGCTCTTTTAGCGGTATTTGTTTGCTCACGGTTAGCATGCCTCCACTCAGCCAAGACGCCACACAAATAAAGGCAAATATGTGCTGCGATGCTACAGCAGCTAGCAGAGTGATTAGCGCTCTAAAATGGAGCTTGATGGCAATACCGAGTTCTCCTAATTCATCTGAGAACAGCTCACAGCTCTGGCAACAGGATATCAATCCGAGCAACGGCCCAGATCTGTATGATTTGTAAAGCCCAATATTTGTACAGCGATGATGGATGAGCCCGCTTATTGCATTTTTGTTTTTTTGTTTTTTTTCCTGAGCACGAGTTTAATGATTTGGCAGCAGCCTCTGGAACAGACCAGGTGCTTTTTTAGATCGATTGTTGTCGTGCTTACTAATTTTTGTGTTTATGTGCGTTTGTTGAAGGAAGACGTGATCCGTTGTAAAGTGTGTGCGCTAGCGGCAGAGTTCCTGAGCTGCTTTAATTCCTTTCTAGTTCTCCTTTTACCATCTTACACCCACACCTATACACATCCTAACAGTTTCTCTCTCTCTCTCTCTCTCTTTTTCTTTTGCTATCCTTTCAACAAATGCATACAAATATACACACACTGCATGAAAGGACATGTCAACAGAAATGTCAGCCATGAGGAATGTCAAAACGTAGTACACACACTCGCTGTTAACTATTACGAAATTCATCCCTTGCTTTCACACAGTCTAGAAGAGTAAAGCGAGGGCGAGTGCAGATTGCTTGAATTCAAGGCTTTAATTCATCATGATTCAAACCCAGATCTTTCAGTTTAGACCACCGAGCCACTCAGGAGAGGTTTAATGATGGCTGTCCTTGGAGGCTCTAGAGCCTGGAATGTTTCGGAAGATCTCTAGCTGCACGTTTAAAAGCTCTGTTTGGCTCATCCCTTCATTGGAGACAATCCTCTATTTAATGAAGAGAAGATATGATTCTAAATAGTGGGGTCTATAAGTAATTAGGAAGTAACACAATTTTTGGTGCTTTTTCTTCGTGCACCAGCACTTGAATTTGAAATTGGGGTGTTGATTCGGATGCAAATCCATTGCAGTCACTGCCTCCCTGAAACCTTGGACCTATAGACATCAGGAGATCTTTCTTGGTAACACTCTGCTAAGCCTAGTTATGCAGCCATGTCCACTTTCTGCTTTGGCCAGCTGTGTGCCAGTACACCATTAGTTCATGCACGAAAAACCCTAACAAAATGTCTAGGGTTAATTTTTTTCCATCTGGAGTCCGTCCCAGGTGGCTCTCAACATTAGAACCGAAGAAGTGTCAATGCCACTAAAGCAAGGGTGAAAATTTTGAATAAATTGGGCACACATTGCTAAAACATTTGACCATGAAAGTAGGGTCCATAACACAAGCGTAAAGATTGTTGCGTGTGGGTGTGGAATATGTATTCCCTGTATTTTTATGATCACCGCAGACTGTAACCTGGCAGAGCAGTGTGATTTTTGTAAGAAAAAAAAAAGGGGGTTGGGTTAGAATGAATACATTATAAAGAGGTGTGGTTAGGTGATGCTTAATGACATCCAATCAGATTTTATGTCGGTATTTTGGTGGTGGATATAACCGGCTGACATAACTCCTCACGTGTTAATGTTAATCTCGGACATTTAGTTTACATCGGCTAATTCCTCATGTCTGACGGCAATTGTTTTTTGCTATATTGATTCAATTAATTATATAATGTTCCGTGCATATTAAACCAGCCTATATCCTGCATCAACTTCACAACTGAATCGTTTATTTGTTACGGATAAAATCATTCAGTCTGTGGTTTTTAGTTAGTAGTTGGGTAGAGTAGCTTATTTATATTGAAGTTTGGTGACACAAATAGTGAACATTTACAAAGCCTGGTTGTAAGAATTGGCACAGAACTTGGAAGCCTTCACTTGGAAGTCAGGAAAATGCCGTTGTGTCTGTGCTAAGAGAGGGGTCCTGATGGACAGCAATGTGCAATTTTAGACCAAAGTGGGTTGGAAAATACCACTGCAGTGGAAGATTTTGTATGTTCAACCCCCTGTTTCACAGCACGTGCGCAAAAAGGGGAAAAAATCGGCTTACACCCAACCAAATTGGCACTACACCGGCATTATACCACCAAGCTATGCTTGCGCATGCATGAAAATCGAGCTCAGAATGGACTGATGAGGTGCCTGACAGAACCTAATCTGGAAGAACACAGTCGTGGGTGGCTGAATAATGCTTTGACGCTTGAGGATGAGGCAAACGAAGGTAGCAGGAAATTTCCATGGCAGATTACATGGCGCACACTTCAGCATGTGTTCTTCCAGGCCCGAATAAGCACCCCTGTTCTGTTTTGCTCTAGAACTACTACAGAGGTACTGAAGCCCCAACAGCAGTGCTGTGTTTTTTCATGCAAATGCCCATAACGGACCAATGTAATCCTTACATTTACAGCATTTAGCAGACGCCCTTATCCAGAGTGACTTACAGAAGTGCTTTGTAGTCTCCATTGAAAAATGTTCTCACGCTAGTACAAATAGGCCATGGTCTAGTAGTACCCTAAAGCTAGAACCCTGTTAGAGAGGAGTTAGCACGGCAAAGAAAAAGTACAAGGCTTTTTTTCCAAGGCTTAGTCATCCACTTGCAATTCCTTGACCGAAAGAAAGCATACTGATGCTACTAACAAGACCCGAGGAAGGAATCGTGCACTCTAAACAGGAAGGAGCGCTTAGCGCTTCACGGCAAATGCGTTTAGCCACCCCCTGCATGGTCGGCAGCTGTGCAGGCTTGTCAGATGCTCCCTAGATCCGTCCAAATAACATGCCACGCTTTTTAAACCCTGTATTTGGCATGTGGGATGGAGCGGGCGTATTCGAGGGTGTGTTGGGCAATAGTTATGGAAGGGGTGTAGGGCTGGCATGGGACAGGCTGGGATTTGGACGGGGGAATCGATTCGATACGGGCAGTTGTGTTTGGCTACATATCCTTCTCTCTTCACACACACACACCACAAAAGAGCTATTGTAGCTATGAGCGCTGCGGTCTTTGTATGATGAGGACCCCTATTGTCCCCGTGTGTGGGTGTGAGTGAAAGAGAGACACTCGAGCTTTTTCCTTTTCCCAGGTCTATGAGTTCTAAGAGTAATTGACAGATTTATCACTGGTACTGTTGTATTGTGTTATCACTCGATCTTTCAGACATACACCATTCTTTGTTTGGCTTTGTGTTGTTGGGACAGCAATCACACACAGCCTTGTCAAGTTGGATTTCTGGGTGGCATTATTGGAAGGGAATACGCTCCATCACTGATGACAATCGGTGACGAAAAGGTCGATTTCAAACCCAAGTGCATGCACCCTACGAATACATTATAATAGGCGTTATATAGGCAGTTTTCTCTAAAGTTGCCATCAGCAGAGCTTCACCAGCCAGTATGTACCAGACTGCGAATAATTAATTATACAATACAGTACCACATGTTTTTAGCCGAACACTTGGGCAGCGTTTGTGCTCCTGAGACAAAGGCCACTTTCACACTTTTCGTACCCAGGATCAATAACGGGTTTGTTGTTTTCACACAGACGAATTCCTTCCAAACCACAAATCTTATAAATATTTATATAATTTGTGTACTATTTTATTTAATTTGTATTTCTTTACTTTTGCCCAGCACTGATCAACGGTACTGGTGAAGTCTTTTCAGTCGAAGCAGCTCGCGTGTATACAAAAAAGAATATATATATTTTTTAGCTGTAGTCTCTTGTATTAAGATGCCTTTGTTGCTCCATGTATTGAGAATGCGTTCTTTTTTTTAATCTGCAGACCGCAACATTCCTTCCCCTGCCATCGTTCAGTTGGTTGAACTTGTTCAACACTATTATTCAACACTCATCCTGAGCAGTGGCCCGCTTTCACACATAGCGTAGACCGCCAGAGATCAGTTCCCTGGATCACACCCAGGTTCAAAAAGCGTTTTCATACTTGACCAAAAGTGCCAAACTCCTCAGTGTGAAAACGCTGAAAGTGGCATGAAGACAGTCTTCTAAGGGTCTTTATTTTGGACAAATTTGAAAGACTACCACATGTGTCTGTCTCGGAGAAGGCAATTCAGTACCCATAATTCTGCACACCAGACAAGTTCTATGAAAGTTTTGACTGTTGCTTTAACTGGAGAGTATGTTTTTGGGAATCTAGTAAAATACATTGTCATGATGATCTTGTAAATCAGGATAGAAGAGTGGGCAGTTTGTATGTACAAGCTTTAGGACACTCTTTACCTTTTTCTCTCTGCCTGGGAGGAACAAGCCTCTGTAGGAGTGTGTAGTGGGTGGTCAGGTTAGGAAATTTTTTTAAGCATTTGGTTCCAATGCTCTGGGTGAGCTGCAGGACTGCAGATAAACCTGAATCTTTGATGCAGGTGCCAGATAAAATCTTAATTCCCCAGTTTACATGTTAACTTCAAAGAGTGGAGGTGACACCAGCCCATATTTCTGAAACATCTCGTATCGGGGTCTGCTGATGTGAGATCAGGTTCTCTTTGTTCATTTGACTGTATTTATTAGGAAGCAAAAGTCACAGCTGATCCTCGATCATCCTACTGTGAGGTGATGAAGATGAATGTGCAGCTTGTTTTCTACCTAATCAGCACTGGTCCTTCTAGTGAACCTCTAAATTCTGTATGATGAATTGTATATCATTCTTATTCATCTTTGTTTTTTGTTTTGACATTCTCTCGTTTTTGTATTGCAGAGTTTGTGCATAACTGCACCATTATGGGCTGTCAGGACAGCTGCTCGATCACCCCCTCCGGACCCAAGTGTTACTGCAGGAGCGGCTATGAAGTTGGGGAGGACAGCAGGACCTGCAGAGGTGAGCTTAGCTACGGTTCCCTGCTCAGGCATTCGCCTAGAAATGCTAAATATTTGCGTAACAGTGAAAGGCAAGCCGATTTAGTGAAATAAGCTAAGCGTTTTTTGACATGTATTTAAAAAAAATCTATGATCATCACAACCTGATACAAGAAGCTAGTCATCCAACTGTGATTTTATTAGTAGACAAAAAACATTTTACCTTTTTATATTTTATCTGTTGAGGTGACGGGTGTTTAATTTCATGGCTTAGATGTAGCCACGCCCCCCGACAATGTAATTTGACACCATGGCCCAAAAGGCTGACTAAAGTTACCTATCATTACTATTTTCATAATTAGTATTTGACGTAATACATTTGCTGTTGGCTTATTATTTTGCGACCTTTGTACATTAAAATCTAAGAATGAAAGTCTCACGCTCACTCTCACTTGGGATTGGATAATCTTTCAAAGGTTGGCAAGTAGACACCACTGCATAGCCCTTAACAGTGGCCTTATCTATATTGGTGCACACTTTTAATAGAAGTGTTATGTTTGTATAGTGCAACGTGTGCTATGCTAATTCACTGTGTTTTGTGCGGCAGATTTCAATGAGTGTGCAGTATATGGTACATGCAGTCAGACCTGCACTAATATGGAAGGCTCCTACACCTGCAGCTGTGTGGAGGGCTACCTGCCTCAGCCGGATAACCGCTCCTGCAAGGCCAAGAATGGTACCTGCGCAAAAAACATTCTTTCCACCCTACTTCTCTCACTATTTGTTTTTGAGTTACTAGAGGATCTGTGCTTCAGTAGGGTGCTTAATGTAGTCTTGAGTTTAGAGCGCCTGTATTGTGAACCTGGAGGGATGATGTATTTCTTTTCACTGTATGTCTACGTGAATGGGATGACAATCAAACGAACTCGGCTTGGACCTTGAACACATTCATCCAATCACATGTTATTGAATTTTAGACCCCGTGGACCGTCCCCCGTACCTCCTCATCGCCAACTCGCAGAACATCCAGGCCACGTCTCTGAATGGCGCCAACCCCATCTCCGTAAGCACGCGCAAGACCACGGCCATGGACTTCATCTATGCTGAGGAGACCGTCTGCTGGATCCACGTGGGCGACGCGCCAATTGCCACCCTGCTCAAGTGTGCCAAGTTCCCAAACGCTAAGGGCTTCACTGAGGAGAGGACTGTTAACATTTCCCTGAGCCTGCATCGTAAGTGGAACACAAACACACTGATATCTGTGTTTTACTGTTCAGTAGGTTTGAAGCGTTAAAGAGGCAGTTTGTCACTTTTAGAGCCCTCTACTGTCTGCAAGGTGAATCACAATTACATTGAAAACATTGACAAGCCTTTGCCATTCCCCCAACCGACCCCACCCCTCTGTTTAAACAACATGTGCCTAAGCAGCTCTATTCCGACTGGGGGCGGAGCTAATATCCGGGCCGGAAAAATTTAAACCGAAGGCTGTAACTAAGAAATTAGCGACCCGCTGCATGGCAGTATTGCGAATCAGTCTTTCTAAGGTATCTTTTGATTATTACAGTTCTAGAAACACAAATTACAAATTGTACCCTTAGTAATGGACTACGAAGGTTCAGACTAATGAGGCACAAGTTCAACATCATGTTCTTCTGACATTAGGCTCAGGTTAAATTGCCTGCTAGCTTCATCTGCTTTAGGCCTATAGAGGACTATCGCCAGATTTGACCGCCATATATAAACAGTTGTGGATGCTGTATGCTGATCGGTCTGTATATGTCATAAAAAGTTTCCATGACCGGTTCCTATTACGCAATCCTCTTATCCATTATGTGCTATGTAGACTTTAGCGCGGCCCATTCTTCACACATAGATTACAATCCATGTTTTTCACACTTCAGTACACTTAATCCCAGATTTAACACTAAACCATACAGGAAATCTCCCGCTTCAGCTTAGTGTAGTGTGTCCTGACGACCAACACAGGAGAAAAAGTGCTCAGCCAAGCAGGACTGTTCCCCATACCGTTTCCCTTGTGAAAGAAGAGAAAAAAAAGTCACATGCTGACATGGTGCTAAATCATACCGGCCTGCATGCCGCATTCTGCTGCTCTTGCGTCTGTGTGTTTCCAGAAGCAACACACCCACACAATCTTTTATTTGTTCTCCAAACCAATGTGCAGGCTTAATTCCATTCTGAGTATCTGAATGACTACTGCACTACTACGGATGTGTTCTTATCCGTAGCCCATTAAGTAATATATCAAGTTGTTGATATTTGCCTGGGTGTTCCTATGTGATGTACGAGTCCTAAAAGCCCGTTCAGACTAAATAGTGTCTGGGTGGGGGATGAACCCAGACGAGACTCAACCGGAGGCCGCAGTAGGGTCGTGGTTGTCTGAATCGTTTTGGTCCCCCAGGCAATCTCTATAACCCTTCTTTCACACTCGCGTACACGGGGTGTAAAACACAGCAGTGTCTTTTAGAGGAACTCTAAGAAAATCATGACTCTGGCTGCGAGGCAACATGCCCAGCTGAGAAAGTAGTGGTGTGTGTGAATATGTGAATTAAAGAGTCAGAGTATGTTTGGAAACAATTTACTAACATTCAAGGCCATACGTGAAGACAGAAAAGAAAAAAAGGTTTTAGAGGGAAACCATACAGCGGTAGGTAGAAAGACAACACTGTAGGTTATTTGCAGCCACACATGAACATGCTCTGCTGTCTGTGTGAACCAGCATCACTACATTCTTACACCTCCCATCTCTAATTGCATTTAAAGGAGAGCATGCTCTTTGGTCACGTCTGATTCTATGGGTAGTAGAGCTTCTATGGATGGATTCCTAAATCACCACCCTTCATTCACAGCTGGCAAGTGCTGTGAAATGCATGGAGGGAAGAGAAAGAACCAGAGCGCCAGAGTCATGTTGGGAGAAGCTTGGGAGCACATGCATGACTTGCTTTGATTACTTGGTTCCAGCTTTTTCTCCCTACATACTGCATTTTATAGCATTCCCAACATCACGCCTGACTTCCATCAGCTCCCATTCAGATCTGTAGGAGAAGAAGAACATCTTCCATATGCTGAGAACCATGAGCGACTATATTGTGCCACACCTTATGCAGTGTGGGGATTCATTGGAGGCCTGTTGCTTCCAATGTTGTGTTTAATTCAGATAAGCTGCCTTGCCTCGCCTCACTGCATACTGGAGATGGCATGATTTCTGGCTCGATCGGGCCAGCTAGCGTTCCCACAGCACACCTTACTAATGTGACTCAGCCTCCCATGTTCTGCGGTGCATAATCTGTCTAGCACAGCTCACAAGAATGCGGATCAATGAGAGAAGACAATGTCTTGCTTCGGGGTTTGGAATGTCTTCGAGGTCCAGCCAGCCTCAGCTAAGCCTGTTTTAGGCCTTAAGCTGAAGATCCACTGACGCTCCTCAGCTGTGTTTCTGGAGCAGATTTGCGAGGGTTTGAGGTTTCGCCCTCCCTCAGAGCTCGCCTGTGGAGGCAGATGCGAGCACTTTGGGCAAATTGATTCCTTTTAATGAACCGCTGAGGTGTGACTTTCGGATATACACCAGTTCTGTAGAGGCTCATCCTCAGACCAGATGTTGGCGGTTTTTGTGGTACACCAAGAATACCGTAATGCATGATTCACAGCATAGATGTAGAAGATTTTTCATTTAGTTACTTTAGCACCAGATGCTGTGAATCATGCACCTTGCATCTGGGTGACCCAAAATTTACCTCATCATTATTATTATTATTATTATTATTGTGATATGAATTGCCCAGCTATTTTGTAATTTACGAGAGTGCATTAGGTGTTTTGTTAGGTTGGGATTATATTTGCTTTTAAATAAGCGTACGCCAGATGGCTGCCATGCGCATCCTGCGTTTGTTCGACGCGTAGTTTGTGCGCGTGTAGTGCAATACCAATGTAAATAGTGGAGGCAGTATAGCGCGATGTGATGCGATGTCCTCAACAGACTGAACAAACTAGAGCTGTCTCTCAAATCGCATACTTGTGTACTATTCTAGACAGTTTTTGAGTATTAACCCTAACTGATTTTCTCATGGTTGGTGTTTGAATAAAATAAAAAAAAGTACGTAGCCTACAAAACCTCTCTGCAAAAGTCTTTTACGTACTAATCTTCTGGATCTTCCAGATTAGTAAATACTTTTAAATGTAAGGTATGCGACAATCACGGCGACGGCGGCATGTTTTAACATCTCCATGCTGCTGGACAGCAACAAAGACATGTCCCAAAATAGGTGGCATGAAATCGCTAAACATTTTACAGGTCGACATGGAAACCTGCCGGACAGGGATGTTTTGGCTCTGACCCGCCCTCTAATTAATGGATATCGCTTTTAATTCTCCAGATGTACAAAAGGTACACAGGCAAGTATGTGAACAGTGCCGCTCGCGTAGCTGCTATAACCCCGGCCTTATACTAAAGGTATTACAGCAGTGAACTTGGAGCTCTGAGTCTTTTGCAGTTCTCTGTACCAGCTACAAATTTAAAATCATAAATCTGTGTCCCTGTTCAACTACCCAATGTCCACAGGGTCCACACTATTGGAACTGAACTGATTACACAGTACTGTTTAACTGGCACCATAAATATCCGACCTCAGTTTACACTATTAAGGGAAATGTTATTATAGCTAGATCCATGGTCACTCCATGCATTCAGGTTTCAGAAGAAGAACAGAAGACCTTCAGTAAGAGGCATGGGGTCAGTCAACAGGAGTAGTTCAAACTGGTAGCATTGAAAAGCTTGTCCTGTGGGTCATTACAGAAATCAGCCTGAAGGCGCAGAATGGAGAGGGTTTGGGGCCTGAATGGCTGTGCGGTTGACTGGCTGGAGAGCTCCAATTTAACACAGGGGAGGGGATTTATAACTGCTGCATGCTGGGAAGATGAGCAGGCCAGATGTGCCCCCATGACCAGTCTCGTCTGTGAAAATAAACACGACACCAGACCAAAATCAGGCCAAAAGACACGGACTAGAGCTACCCAGCAGCATGCTAGCTCTCCGTCTATGCAGACTCTTGAGAGTGAACGCATTTCAGGGAATGAGGGGTTCCACTCTTGTCCATGACAGATTGATGTGTTGTAGGACACATTGATCTTCTCTTAGTCATGCCTAAGTATCATGTGCTACCTTTTTAACACGAGACCTCATTGTCCCAGGTTGTAGAAGAGATCTTCTACTTGCTTGTGAAATGGTCCTTTTTTCTTTCTTTCTTTCTTTCTTTCTTTTTTTCTTCTTCTTATTTTTTTTTTTACATATCTTGGCAATGGTAAAAGCTCACATGCTGCCGGGTTCATTGAGCTAGTCATAGCATGATTCATATTTCTCCCTGCTTACCGGAATGCATCTGGAACTTTTTCTAGCCACCCCAGCTGTTCGATAAAGTTGAAGAGATTCCATGCATATGCTTAAACCATCAGCCCCCAGTTGGATTCCTGTGTCATCCTTCAGGATAGCAGGCTAAAATTGGTTTCTTGTGGAGTGGAATGCAGAAGAATCACAACTTGTTGTCTATTTTCAAACCTGACAAGGAATGCCTAGTCCTTAATGGAAAAAGTGCTCTGGATATGCATTTTCTCAGCGGAAGTGCATAAGACACCTCAATCTTTTAGCGGAGAAACTGGATTTGTTGTCAACGGTGTGTGCGTTACCATATTGTTTAAGTAGCCTCATGTGAACCGTAGCCTACGTAGTTGCCAAGTTACTAGTTCAGTATGCGTTATCTGATGCGCCGGTGCGTGTCTGAGAATCGGCTTAAGTGGTGTGGCATTAAAAAGAGCCGTTCATTTATAGGGCGGTGGGCAGAGTGTCTCCGGCCGCACACACTCGACTCTTTATTCCCCTTCGTGTGGCTCATGTCCTCTCTGCTACCCCCACCATCATCTGTGTTACTGATACCATTTATCTTCTAAGAACCTTACCTAACTGCTGCGTTGGACTGCATCTTTTACGCTCCATTTACACCGTCATTGCCGCATGGCTAGCTTTGGTTCGGTGAATGGTAATTCGGAAATAACAAGTTCATCGTTACAAGATACACGAGCAATTCATTGCTTTCTTTTGCTGACTGTCACTTTCTGTCTTGGGCGCGTTTTTTGTCCAGTGCTCCCTTCTCAGTGGCCTCCGCTCCCTTCACCAGCCTTGTGCTTTTTCTGTTAGCCTCTGAGTGATCACAGATGTTCCTGCAGTTCTTACTGTATTACAGCAGCTTTTTTTACCTTCCACTTTGTGTGGTAAAAGAGCCAGGATTAAACGAGAAACGCTCATAGGCTTGTCCGTTCTCTGCTCCGAGAGAGTCGGGACATTTTAGTAAAGTCCTGAAACCCCTCGAGGTCGGGAAGTTTCCGATAAAAAATTAACTATGGAACTTTTCCTGGAAAGTAAAGAGTGGGGCTGTTGTTTTTCTTTCGAGGAGCTGTGAGGGGGCAGCAGATGGAGGAAAGGCTCAAGTAGAGACGCAGTGGGAGGTTGTTGTGGGTATCTCTCAACAAGTCTCCGGTTTACTGGAATTAAAAGAAGGACAATGTAGGGAAACAAACAAAAAGGGAGTCTGTGAGAGGACGTGTAGCTGGGTTTGTCTGGATGGAAAATGTTCTCAGGATTTTAAGCCTCAGACAGATGGCTGTGTGTTGCAGGCAGCAATGCTCTAACTGCTTACTAATGATTATGGAGAAAGGTTTCTAAATCTGTACCCCACACCAGCCCCTCAGAGTTGAGAGGGTTACTCCGGTGTTCTCACTAGTCTCTCCTTTTGGTATTCCTGACAGTAAATGTAACTTTCATCATTACATTACCAGATAGTTACCAGATAGTAACCAAGTTGAGATGGTGATGTCAAGTTTTGGTAGAGCCTAAAATAAAACTAACCAAGGCCTGCAGTAGCATCCAATTTTTAGAGCCAGGTGTATTCATGTTGGTAGATCTTTAGTGGTGGGGATGGAAACCTTGCTCCAACACCTCCTATAGTGTCTCGGCATGGTCCAGGCAAAAGATGTGGATTTTCTTTTTAGATCCAAGAGTTCTGATACCCAACCCTTCTAACTGTACCATCCTCTAGCCCACACCACCAAAGAGTGGAGTATGGAAGAGATCTTGGAAGAATTATAGTTTAGGAAGACTGGAATTACAAGGAATTTGACTCTCTTGTTGATCTTTTCCATACTCCACTCTCTGGTGGTGTGGAGTTGGGTGTCAGAACTTATGGATCCAAAAAGGAAATCCACATCTTTTGCCTGGACCACGCAGAGTCACTTTATAGGAGGTGTTGGAACCAGGTTCTCATCTCCACCACTCAAGATCTACCAACATGAATACACCTGGCTCTAAAAATTGGATGCTACCGCAGACTAATTTTGAGACTGATTTGATGTATACAAATGGAAGAGCGTGTCGGGTCTCTCTCAAAAGAACCCCACTGGCGGCCGTTAAAACAGCAGGCAGCTTGGGCCACACTGGGGCCTGCCCCTCACAGCTGGGGCCTGCCCTCACTGCTGGGGCCTGGAATGAACCCCACAGAAAGACTTTGATTGTCCCAGTGAGGAAGCCACGGAGAGAAATACACACCACAGACTATATTACTATTTTAGAGTCCTTCCCAGAACTAGGGGTGTCTTTATGGGCTAGCATGGTCTCTGTGGCCTTTGTTTTTGTCTGTCACATTTAGATCAAATATAAGGTCCTGTTCGAAGACACATTTCAGGAAGACAAAACCAAAAAAAGCTGATTTGGAACTGTAATGATACAGAGCCTGGTACTAATCTGATTCTGTATTGTTTAGTACTTTTGACTGCTGCCTATTTCTATTTGCGTGTATGCATCTCGCTGCCACGTATAGAGTGAATAATAGTCTTGTGACAGTGAGTCAGTGTTTTGGCACACTTTACAGACTCCTGCTCACTCACACACTCTGGGACACACACACGGACATGCATGCATACTCGGTAATTAACACAATGAACTCGGAGGGGGGAAAAGTAACTGCAGTTTCATTGCTTTGTAGTAGGATAATTACTGTAACTCTCTGCTCTTTTGTCTATACTTTGCATGGAAAGAAGCAGGGGAATCTGGAATAAGAGCAAGGGAGTGTGTGTGTGCATGTGCGTCCGTGTTAAGGGTTAATGGCTTTCCATGGTTCCCTCTGGGCATGGGCCTGTGTTTCTGGCCAATTCAAGTCCAATACCACACAGAGTTCTCTCCTCATTATATCTCTCCCAGACACGCACACATCCCTGCTTCCCTCACTTTCCTGCTAGAAGACTTTTCCCTGTCATGAAATGAGGCGTGCAGGATGAGCGCTGTTGCCGAGCATCTCCTCCATCCTGTTCTCCATTTCTCCGTGCACCTTCTGTATTCACTTCATAACTGGTGATTTGCACTTTTACCTGTAGCCAGAGAACAAAGCTGCCCTGAAGCACATGATGAACCAACCAAAACACTGAAATCTCTCTCCTTACTTCTTCCTTTTTTCTTAGATGTGGAGCAGATGGCCATTGACTGGCTGACGGGGAACTTCTACTTCGTGGACGATGTAGACGAGCGCATCTTCGTCTGTACCAAAGACGGTGCCACCTGCGTCATTCTGCTGGACCTGGAGCTTTACAACCCCAAGGGCATTGTGCTGGACCCAACCATGGGGTGAGTGTCTCTCCAACCATCTGTGCTCTCATCAAGCCTCCAGTCCTGCACAGTTTGATGATTTTCCCTGTTCACACCTGCACACATGGATGCACACCAGGTTACGGTTGGATTATTCATGGATTAAAGTTCTCCAAAATGTCCCCCCCCCCCCCTTTATATCAAGAGGTCATTTTTGAGACTCACGTTTTGGGATGTGGGGGGTTCACAGTAAAGCAGCCTTCACATAATTAATAGAAAATTCACCACTGCGCTGCCAAAAGCTCATTTTTAGGGGCAGCTTGTAGCACAGAGGCCCACACGGAGAGTCATGCTTGCCTCCACACCCAAATTTTGGCACTTGTCTCATTATGAATCACCTCTAGTGTTAAGGTAGACATTGATACAGCAGAAATGAGTTTTTTGCTCTATATTGCATGTTAGAAGTCACAGGCCAGCGCTGTCTGAAAAAAGTAATGAGAACAGATTTGAAATGTAGTAATAATTATAATATAATGATGAATAATATCCGCTTATGTCATATTATTAAACTATATTATGTATTTATTTTTAACGAAACATGTCCAGTTTAGCCCCCCCAACCCCTGGAAGGTTTGGGAAAGTCATGAGAGATTTTTTTCACTTTAATTGCAGATTATTTCGGTTGGCTAATTCATGACGTAGTGGCTTCCCCTCTCATAGTATCACTTCCCTTTAAAGACCATCTGTTTGACTTATGATGTACATAAATATTGACTTCATCAGCAGTGTTTTGATGTACAGAGGTAGCTACATGCTCAGCGGTGTTGGCGATTAGCCAGGATCTCCACCGCAATACTTTTACACGTATACGAATGTTGAACTAAAGATGAGCGCACACTACATTTCAGCCCAGGCATATTTTTAAAGACCCCAAATCAGAGCCAGATCAGTGCTTGTGCCCATTAACCATTACGTGCGAGTAGATCCAGTGTTTGCATTCTACCTGACCTACCTTTTTGAAGCAGATTTGAAAATTAATTAAGCATTAAAATTTTGTCTCAGCGATGGCGGTTGAGTTCAAACAGCAATGAGGGTACTTAAAGACTAGTTGGCTTGTTACCAGCCAACTTTTGCTCAATTAATGTCCTCCATAATTTGCTTTGTGCACCTATTTGGTTACATCTTATTTTTTTTCTCCTTTGCGAATGTAATCAAATCCACTTGACAGATGTGGGACATCGAGATTCTGATTAAGTAGTGTAATCATTAAACAGCTATGCCATGTGCTGGTCTTTCCAATCTTTCTACCACCCAGCACAATTCTTGTTCCATTCCGTCGTTACCATCGCCTCATGTTTGAGCACGAAACCTGAAATTAGTCTTTGAGTTTTTCTATACACGAGTATGCAAGAAGTGTGTTTGGAAACCTCTGCTTGGGTTTGAGATCTACAGTGTGTTCAGTTCCCTTCAATGTCGAGCATTTTCACACCGCCATTAAATCGGACCGAGAGAACGTATTTTAACGAAATCCAATCACCATATCAACACGTACAGAGGTATTTACACTGCAGGAGGCTGATGATGGCCACACTGGACTGTAAGATACCAGTGATTGACAGATGCATATCCTGCACCCCAGTAATGTGAATTCTATACAACACGTATAGTATCCATCTGAAGTTTCCTTTCTCTCCTTTTCTTTGTTTTTTTCCCCCTTTTTTTCCCTTTTCCCTCCCCCCTCTTCATGTCTGCAGGAAGATATTCTTCACCGACTACGGGCAGATCCCGAAGGTGGAGCGCTGTGACATGGACGGGCAGAACCGCACCAAGCTGGTGGACAGCAAGATCGTCTTCCCCCACGGCATCACGCTGGACCTGGTCAACAGGCTGGTCTACTGGGCCGACGCCTACCTGGACTACATCGAGGTGGTGGATTACGAGGGCAAGAACCGACACACCATCATTCAGGGCCTGCTGGTGAGAGGAAAGGGAGGTTCTCAATTTAATTAAATTTAATTCAAGGTACTTTATTGGCATGACAAACAATAGTACATTTGTATTGCCAAGGCTTGTGTTACATAGTGTGTGAGTATTGGGGGCGGGGATGAGGGGAGACGAAAAAGCAAAGGGACACAAATGAATACAAATTATATTAACTACCACAGTGAGGATAATAAATAAAAATATAAAAAATAAAAAACTCTCTACATACTATGTATGTATAAATCATGATTCAATAATCCAATGTTGCTTAATTAGCTATAATAATAATAAAGATCTAAATGAATTATAGATATACATGTAACTTGTGTATCCAAATAAATAATTGCAATATATTCGTGTATATTTTCTATATCTAGTAAAAAAAAATTGTGCATATTGCAAGGAAGTAATTATCATTCAGACCATTCTGTCAGTCAGGCCTGGATGGGTCAGCCTACTGAAACTATTCACTCGCTCACATCTTCCTCCACTAGCCAGCTTTCACACTTGCACTGTGTGATTTACTCAGTTATTTGCTCATTAACTTCATGTAGTCAACATAAAATGACCATCTTGGTGTTATAAAATTGTAAGACAGAAATGATTCATGTCTTACTAACAGGACCGTCTGGCAGGACATCGTGCACCTTGAGTGAAAACTTGAGTCTTAGTAATGCATCACTACCAGCTAAAAACATTTGCTAAACACTAATAAGGCTTTTATTCACTGTATTTAATACACCCAGGGTTGCACTCTGTTTTAGCCCATCGACGTGCCTATTTCTATTCCATCATGTACCTGTATTAATGCGTCAGTACCACCTAATGAACGTTTACTAAATGCCAATCAGGCTTTGTTCTGTGTTTAACATGCCCAATACAAAGTGAAATCTGATCATGGATTTGGATTGGTAGATTACCAGAATTAACAATGTAGTATTACAGATATAGAAGAGTTTACACTAATATGTTGCAATTGTTTTCGATGCATAATTTACATGCATGTGTAAAACATTTAGAACTTGATTAGAGCTAATTCAGCTATTAAGTCACATTTGGATTAATGAATCACGATTTATACATACATAAACGAAGGAGTGAATACAACATTAACGAACGACGTTGTTACTTGTTTACTTAACATGAACTAGCCGTTATTAATGCAGTAGGCTGTGTGTTGTTCATGTTAACAAATGCATTACTTAATTTTAGTTAGTCAACC
>JAOUQW010000016.1:15939620-15955434 GCA_028565825.1 Olivaichthys viedmensis
GAAGAGATTTTAGGTTAAAAAACAAAACAAATCAAATCTGAAGATAAGCAGATTTGATTGACAATTGGAAAGTGACAGTATGATCCAAAGGTCTGGGTCCACTACCAAGAACTGTTATTTCAACATGTATCCAAAACGAACAGAAACTTTTAGTCGTGTGATGTGTTTTATCCTGGATTGCACGATTTACCATCGAGACGAGTTGTTTTCGAATGAAGAAATTCTTGTGTGAAGTCGTAAAATATCCACATATCCTGTTCACACACCATTTGTTTCAGTTTATTCAGATCCAAATGGTGTTCCACACACAGTGTTAATTGTCATTTCTTAACAACTAACGCCTGATATTGAGCATTGACTAAATGAATCCAGTTCTCGATGTGCTTTGGGTGATTGAGAACAAACCGACTGACTTGTATTAGTGAAGGATGATTTTGAGGAATTCAATTTGACAAGAAATTGTATTAGTTTTTGATAATTCATTGAGTCATTGGTCGTGGACTCAGACTTTCTGAGCCTACTGTATAAAACTTGAATACATGAAATGTACAAACTTGAATTCAATTCAATCAAAGCACGAAACTGCTCTGAAATAAAAACAGATTCTTGGGGTGTCTTGAAGTCAAAACAAAGTTGTGTTGGTACAGTTGCCTGTGTTTTGCGTCCCCTTTTTCTGAACTTACAAACGCTCTTAGGTATTTATGTCCTGTGTGTAACATTCCTATCAAACCCAGCCTTACAGTCACACATGTATTATATATATATAAAACAATCTTTACATATAACAAGATTGAAACATTCAAGAAAGTATTAATGAAACAATCCTACAGTTTGAACATTCCTAAACAAATGATTCAGTTTATTAGCATTGGAGCCTATGCGTTTAGATTCATTCTGGCCTTCTGTTTGTGCTTTTGCTTTTCAGCTCCAAATCCTTGCGCTGCTAACGGCGGGAGGGGCCCGTGCTCTCACCTGTGCCTCATCAACTACAACCAGACGTTCTCCTGCGCCTGCCCCCACCTCATGAAGCTGCAGGCTGACAAACACACCTGCTCTGGTAGGCTACTATTGAAGTCTTCTTATTTACATTGTGTGCGCTCAGTTTTCCACACTTTCTGCATAGAAAGCTGGAGTGTGTCGACATTTGTATTGGCGACGGGGATTCGTCTGTGTTACACAATGTGCTCAGTGTGGAGACGTTTGCGTTTTAGATTTACAACCACAGATGAGTAAGACGCAGTTTGGGGAAAATTGGAGGAAAAATGCCTTTATTCGCCTCACTGTCTCCATTAAATAGCCTATTTTTGCTGGTGCCTCGTAAGTGGTTCATATTCTGCCGTGTGGAATGGGTGCCCTGTGGCTCAGTAGTTTGGATTCTCGGGATCAGTATTTTGTATTCAGCAGCATGGCCTATTCTCCCTGCTGCACGCAGTTCAGGTCGGTGTTTAATATTCTGCAGTGTGGCATTGCTGTCCTGCTACATTGAATCAAGATCACTGTTTAGTATTCTGCAGGGTGACCTGTGCTCCGTACTGCGCTGATATCACATCAGCGTTGAACGTTTTGCACAGTGACCTCCAATGTAGATGTGTGAGGAGCAGCCTGATTGAAACAGGGGCAGCCGAAGCACTCGTCCTCTATTATTAACGTTGGCGTTAAGCTGGTACGCCCTTTTATATAGCAACCATTTATATACATGTATATCTGCTTGTGTCCTCTAGTTTTTTGGGGATTTTTTGCCCTTATTTCTTTTTTCTTTCTCCCTCTGCCTGTCTCTTTCTCTATGTGTTACTCCACATTCATCCACGTTAACAGACCGCATTTCTCCGTTTACTGCTGTCAGTGTTTTTATTATAACCCTCCGAAGTGGTGCTGACTGCTGTATCGAAGCATGTCAAGGAAAAATGTTGATAATGCTCTTAACATTTCGAAACCTAAATCTTGCTCTATAACTCGTTTCGCTGACTTTTATTAAAGTTGTTGTTTTCTGTTTTTTTGTTTTTTTTCCCTCTGCGCTCAGAGTCTCGTCAGTTCTTACTCTACGCCCGTCAGATCGAGATTAGAGGGGTGGACATCGAGAATCCCTATTACAACTACATCATTTCCTTCACCGTACCCGTGATTGATAATGTAACAGCAGTGGATTACGATGCCCTGGAGCAGCGCATCTACTGGTCCGACGTCCGCACTCAGATGATCAAACGAGCCTTCATTAATGGGACGGGGGTGGAGACCGTGGTCTCAGCCGGTATGACTCTGGCCTCCTTTTTCTGCTCATTGCTGCTTTTCTTTAACCGCGATCACCACTCTCTCATTGAACAACAAGGAATTTGACTTTCTTTTCTTTCTTTTTTGTGTGTGTGTGTGTTGCTGTTTTAGATATTCCCAATGCTCAGGGCCTGACTGTAGACTGGGTGTCCAGGAACCTGTTCTGGACCAGCTACGATGCCAGCAAGAAGCAGATTAACGTGGCCCGTCTGGACGGCTCCTTTAAGAACTCGGTCATCCACGGACTGGACAAACCCCACTGCCTGGTGGTACATCCCATGCTTGGGTTAGTGCTCTCTTTTGTGTGCTCTCTATATATTTCTTTCACTCAATTTCACACACACATCACGCCCAAGTTTAGTCCTGAATGATGTGCACTCTGCAGCACAGCAGGCAGTATCTTGAGATTGCATCCAGTAAACAATCTTTTGTGTATTAGCCTCCCAGTAGTAATACATGAATTTAGGAAGAGGCAAACCTTGGTCTGCTCTTCAGTCTCAGGTAGCAGCTTTTTATGAATCCTTTGAGTTGCTTTTTTATTATATATTTTTTTTTCCACTCCATGTAAAACCAGACTGAAAAAAAAAAAAAAAAAAAATGGCGAGATGCTAAAATAAATTGCAAAGTTTTTACAGTGACCCATGTGATGTTATTGCCCAAATATTTAAGAACCAGAGTTTGTGTGAAATTAAGTGGGCATTTCCTCGTGGAAAAATTCAGCTTATAGCCTAAAAATGTGCGAAAGATGTGTAGCAATGGAGCAGTCAGTGATGCACGATGCATGGTATGAGATGTAGAACAGAACTTTTTGCTCCACTCTTCATCAACAAAGATCGATTTATTTATTTATTTAATTTTCTTCACTGGCCCAAACCAGAGCCAACGAAAATTCTTTTTTTGTTTTAGTTAATTTTTCACCAACTTGAAAGAACACTGGAACGATCAGTAAAAGTGACTGCATCATCGTTTCCGCGTGCAACCACTTCATTACAGCCCACGGTGTGTCTAGGCAGTTAAGTGGAAGAATTGCTTGGATTAACTTCAATCTCAGCAATATAAGTTGGTTAACCAAACAGCCCAAAACAAAGGAACAAACATCCACAATGGAAAATATGGCGGCTCTGTGTTTGTGTGACATTGGTATGCCCCCTCCCACCCCCTATACAAGTAGAACCTTTGGCGGTGGGCCAGTGGCCAATGGGGGGGGAAAAAAAGAAAGAAAGAAGCACATTTCATTTTTTTAATGCAAAAAGAATACCATGGATTGAAAGTGCAACTTCTTCCTCCTTTAACTTGTCCCCTTCTCCCTCTGTTTTTGTTGAACACTGTTTGAAAATGGCACTTAAAAGGAGCAGATGCCTGGACCATATGCTTCTGCTGTTTCCAAAGAAAACGAGTGACTAGAATTAAGTGGAAACCTTTGTGGGGAAGGAAGAGGGGACGGGACGAGGCTGTTTGTTCGTAAAAGAAAGAGAGCCTGGATCTTTGAAGTCGCAAAACAAAGGAGGGAGGCATTTTACTGCTTAGACTTTTTTTTATTAGTTTTTTTTGGGGGGGGCTCGGCTTACTGTGTGTAAATTACGCTCAATGTGGGGTCTTTTGAGGTCAGATAATATGGCAGTCTCCAGGAGTTGGTGAGGAGCCACAGTTTCCAGGACCCTGGCTTCAGAGACCGCGGGTATTGTGCAACCGATGTGAAGCTAATGTGCCTGTTTTTCCCAGAACTTTCAGAGTGAGGAAGAGATTAGACAGCAATTATAGTTAAGATCGAATGTGTAGCATGTAGGAGGGACATGGCCGATTTAAAATAAACCAGTCCCTCTATTGTAGCTCTCTACAGTATCGGACGTGTTACAGTAAGCGTGGGCATATTCTCATCTAACTCCTTTTTCTTTTAATTAAATCCCAAAAGGCTTGTTCTGAGAAAGTTCATGGGCAGTGAGGAAGATGTAGACTTTTTTATATCAAGAGCATGAATACCTGAAATCCCTTCACCGAATCTGAAACACCAGTGAGGTTCAGGAAACAACTGTGAAGTTGTTGTTTTGTTTTTTTAAATAAGGAATCAATTGAACAGCAAATAAAAATAAGTAAAAATCTAAATACAAGTAGAATAATTGCTCATTAGTTAGCATGACCGTCAACCGTCTAATGCCGCCACTTTGTTGTTTTCCAGAAAGCTCTACTGGACGGATGGGGACATCATCAGCATAGCCAACACGGACGGCAGCAACCAGACTTTACTCTTCACCAATCAGAAGGGCCCTGTGGGTGAGTAACCAATCGAAATGCCTGCCTTAAAGCACATGATCTACGCATATAATCTATATATTATCATATAACGTACACTCCAAAATGTATTCATTGTCTGTAGTTTGGGCATTTTGGAATTTATTTTTTCATGCTAAAAATTTTTCATGCTAAATGCTTTCCTTGTTAATAGCGACGCACCGAAATCCTTTTATTACATTTTCACGTCTCTTGATTTCTTTCCTGAAAAACAATGTTCTTTCTGTTTAAAGAATAATTCAGTTAAATGCAAGGCCCCTTGAAAATGCGGTCATTTCTCGGCTGTATTGCATTCCACTGCACAACGCTTTAAAAGTGTCAGAACTAAATGCAAAAAATAGCTTTTCTGCAAATTACGTGCTAGTCTTCACGGCATTTCATTCAAAACATTGCAGCAATGGTGCCACAGTGAAATGTAGTAACTCCGCAATCACAAGTCCTCTACCAAATTGGGGGCATGGTGGACGTTATGTGGGCCCCCCACTTGATCCCTACCCTCTGCTGGCGTTTAACAGGGCTCTCTATTGACTTTGATGAGGAGAAGCTGTACTGGATCAGTTCAGGCAACAGTACCATTAACCGCTGCAAGCTGGACGGCACAGGCCTGGAGATCATTGAAGGAGTGAAGGGCAAGCTCACCAGAGCCACAGCTCTCGGCATTATGGGTGAGAGGCCACTGACTACTTTCTTGATTTGTTCATTGAAAGTGTTGCGCTTCATAAAGCAGAGAAGCCTCAAATTAAGTGAATAACCAAGGTTTCAGCCACCTTATTATTTATGACATTTAGCATTTACTAGCAACTGTATATGATGAAAACGATGATCTTCTGTTCATAATGGGTTTTTTTTCTGCCGTCGGAATATCACACCTGCACCTCATGAATTTAAAGATATCCCGTTAACTTTCCTTTTGGCTGTGCCCAGGGGACAAGCTGTGGTGGGCAGACCAGGGCACAGACCAGGTAGGCACCTGCGACAAGAAGGATGGAGGCAACTGGAAAGTTCTGAGGAACGGCACGTCACCCGTGATGCACATGAAGATCTACAATGAGACAGTGCAACAGAGAGGTGAGTGTGCGTTCGTTCACATTGCCTCAAAAAGGGGGGGTACCAGTACACCATCATGCATTTAAACCACTGATGATTTGTGTTGAAGGTACGAACATGTGCACTAAGAACAATGGGGACTGCTCTCAGCTCTGTCTGCCCACCTCTCCCACCAGCAGAGCCTGCATGTGCACGGCAGGCTACAACCTGAAGAGCGGCCAGCAGTCATGCGAAGGTACGGCTCACTAGCTCTTCCTAACTATCAGACTCCATCCAGACATGTGACGATAATCAGTTATATGATGCACCTTGTTATTTAACGTGCACAGCATTTGTGTGACCACTTCAACATATCATCACTGCTCCAAGAGTTCCTTGAAAGTTTTGTGGCTGAAAAGCATTGTGGCAGATATGGTGCTCCAACTGAGGAATATGGTATACAAGATGTTTTGATTGGTACGATTGACTAGCTAACATGATGTAACCTAACCTAAGGCTGTGTTAACACTAGGCATTTATTTTTTTTCCTTAACCGCCATTGCGTGTTTTACAATGCTTTCATACCAGGACCCTTTTTTTGTGTGTAGGTATGGGCTCTTTCTTGCTCTACTCTGTGCATGAGGGCATCCGCGGAATCCCTCTGGACCCGGCTGACAAATCCGACGCCCTTGTGCCAGTGTCGGGCACCTCTCTGGCAGTGGGCATTGACTTTCATGCTGGTGAGTGCTCACCTCTCATTTACAGGTCACTCTTATAAGATTTTCAGGACCCATGTTCAACCTGGTTTGGGACCGAAACGAATAGCCAGATGTTGCCAGCAAGACGTGGCTTCTTTTGTAGCCTTTCAACATATTATTATGAATAACTTGAATGGCCTGTTAATTTGTTGATGCTGTGCTGTTGTGTAGAGAACGACACTATCTACTGGGTGGACATGGGTCTCAGCACCATCAGCCGAGCCAAGAGAGACCAGACGTGGAGAGAAGACGTGGTCACCAATGGCATTGGCCGCGTTGAGGGCATTGCTGTTGACTGGATCGCAGGTTAGAGAGAGAGAGCTACACAAATAGATATGCACGTGCATCCATCGAGATTGCAGCCACTTTCATTGCCTTTTCCCCCTCACTCTGTCTCTAATGTGCACACCTACACATATACACAGGTTCCCAGTGTTTGCCACTGCTTTTAGCTTTGAACTGTTTTCTGAAATTGTAGTAGCATTAAAGCATGCTTGGCATATGGCGCCTGTCTGTAATTGTTTGCTTTTGCTGATGGCGCCCTGTTACCGTGTTTAGGGAACATCTACTGGACAGACCAGGGCTTCGACATGATTGAGGTGGCCAGACTCAACGGCTCCTTCCGCTATGTAGTCATATCTCACGGCCTGGACAAGCCCCGCGCCATCGCTGTCCATCCAGAGAATGGGTGAGCGTGTGTGTGTGTGTGTGTCTGTATGGGTCAGAATGCATCCGAGTGCATGTGTCCAGCTTGAGAGAGGCAATGAGCAGTGTCTGTATTCGTCAATGGAGTATTATTAATGCGGAAATATTTACACTGCAATAATAATTAGAGTCGGTACACTGGCTACTGATAAAAGTGCTGTATTTGAATGTTGTCTTATCAGTCAGTGGAAAAAAACGATACTTAATCTCGCTTTTACTCATCTAAGGTACCTCTTCTGGACCGAGTGGGGTCAGTACCCACGTATTGAGAGGTCTCGACTGGACGGATCAGAGAGATTAGTCCTGGTCAACGTCAGTATCAGCTGGCCCAACGGCGTCTCCATTGACTACGAGGTTTGTACATGGCCACGTTTGTCCCTATCGCAGAACAATTCCAGCACAAATTAATATAATTTTTATTATTTTCTTGAGTGTTTAAAAAAACAAACATATTAAACATTTTATTATTCTTTTTATTATGGTTTAAAGTTGCATGTTCAGAAGAACCTTCTCTGTCACATTGATATTGCTAAAACATTAATATTAGTAAGATTTTGCTCAAGTTGCAGCTAATTTTGTGTGTGTGTGCGCGCATTTAGGAAGGTCTGCTGTACTGGTGTGATGCCCGTACAGACAAAATCGAGCGAATCAATCTGGAGACAGGGGGTGACAGGGAGCTGGTTCTGGCAGTTCACAACATGGACATGTTTGCTGTATCTGTGTTCGAGAACTACATTTACTGGAGTGACAGGTGAACCCTCCTGCGCTCTTTTATTTTTTTCCTTCCAGTCTTGTCAGTTGTCCAACTTGAACATTAAAAGAGCACAAATACAGTTACTTAAATTGAGTTAACAAATTGTCTATCATCGGTATAAATACAGAACACATGCTAATGGCTCCATCAAGAGGGGCAACAAGAACAATGCCACTGACATGGTGTATCTAAGAAAAGGCATCGGTGTGCAGCTCAAGGACATCAAAGTCTTCAACCGAGCCAGGCAGCAAGGTAGGCACCATTTTAATAATGAGCAAAATGTACTTCATAGTGTTCAAGGGAAAAATACTGAGGACAACCAGTTAGTATTAATGAATAATTGGTTGTGTTTTACAAGAATACTTTTCCAAACTTGTTAAAGTGGCTAACAGCAGTAATCTGTGTTTCATGACTTGCTCTGCCTCGCAGGCACCAACATCTGTAAGGTGAACAACGGTGGCTGTGAGCAACTGTGTCTGTACCGTGGCAATGGCGCACGCACCTGCGCCTGTGCCCACGGCATGCTGGCCGACGACGGGTCCGCCTGCCGCGACTACGACGGCTACCTGCTCTACTCTGAGCGCACCATCCTGAAGAGCATTCACCTGTCAGACGAAACCAACCTCAATGCGCCCATCAAGCCCTTCGAGGACCCTGATCACATGAGGAATGTTATCGCCCTCACGTTCGACCACCGAGGCGGCGGCGGCAAAGGAGCCAACCGCATCTTCTATAGTGATATCCACTTCGGCAACATTCAGCAGATCAGCGACAACGGCTCGGAACGCAAGACCGTTGTCGAGAGTAAGTGCACAACTTGATTGTGATCTGTGGAAGCAGGGGCAAGTCGTGGCATTGTGCATGGCCTGGCTGTTAGAAGCGGTTTGAAAGCGCTGTGTTGGTGCCGCATGCATGATTCTATAGAGGTAAATAGGAATGACTGAAGAGTTCGGTAATGGGAACCCAGAATGATTCGTATTTGCCTTTATAGAATCATGGATGCAGTCTGCGTGAATGAATACTTTTGTCAGTGCAGCACTGGAATGCTTCACACGTTTCCGATCTGAACAGCTCTCTGTGCTTGTCACCTTCCCCATATATTCACGCTTGACCTAGCCCATCACATTATTGAATGTCCTCTTTTACTGCATACTCTTCAGATGGACACCAATGTTGACCGTGTTATTCAGTACAGCATATGCAATATATTGAATGCATACAGTGATATTTTAATTGAGTTGTAAACATTGATGTTGGCTGCAGTGAGATTTCTATTGTTTTTGGAAGTTCCAAACCTGATTGGGATATAAAAACAGATTGTTGCTTTTTATGAAATTGCAGTATGAAGATGCAGGGCACAAACACCAGAGTGTTGGTGAAGTGCAAAGCAGCTCTTTTTATCTGAGAAAGTAAACAAACATAAACATGGAGTCTGGAGTCTTTGCTTGAAAAAAACAACAACAAAAAAACAAGGTCTTCAGTGACATGAACACATTAAACCATGACTCATTCATGGATAAATAAAATGAGACTGATGTTCTTTGCAATCCCTTACGGTTTCATAATAGAGCTCTGATATAAAAGCTGAAATCATTGTTCCTTGCTTGACATCTCCAGTTGGGTGCTGGTCCAAAATCCAGTGAGATGTTCTTATTATTCATTTTTCAAACCTTAACCACAGCTGACCACTGGATCATGCTTTCACCTTCAGTGTCTTTTACTTTCCTTATGGAGGCAGGGTGTCCAGCTATGCAGGGTTAAAGGGCTGTACCATGTCCCTGCTTCTTTCTGGACAGCACACAAGCCATCGCGCCACCACGCAGTCCCCACACCGCGCCATGCCCAGCAACTCCCTCCGGAACTTCCGTGACACAAAAGCATATAGCAGCGGGTTGACCATGGACGAAGATGTGGCCATCAGCCGTGCCAACGTGGCTAGCGAGGGAATCCTGGTAGTGCTATTGACACTCTTGCCGACCCTGCAGAACATGACGATGTAGGAGGGCAGCCAGCAAACTGTGAACACTACAACCAACATGGCTGTGGTTTGGGTCACCTGCTTCTGGTAGCGCTGCAACTGCAGAGTGTGGCCCTGCATGCGGGTCCTGCGCAGGAAGCTGTAGAGTTTGGCATACATGAGGACGATGACCAGTAGAGGCAAGACAAAGCTGAACAAGAAGAGCGCGGTGCTGTAGACTACCTGACTGATGTCACTGAGGAAGGCAAAGCAATGTGTTGTGGCATAAGTGCCCACGGTACGGAAGGCAAATTGGGGAGCGGCTAACCCTACAGCTGGTGCCCAAAGCAGACCTGCCAAGACCTGTATCCAGCGCTGCATCCTGGAGCGGTACACCCAGGTTGGGTGCACTACAGTCAGATAGCGTGTTACCGCTAATGCAGCTAGGGTGAACGCACTAACCGTGTTGCAGGCCACTCCCAGGAAGCTGACGGCCTTGCATAGGAAGCTGCCGAAAGGCCAGTTGCCCAGTGCAATGGCCGTCGTGTGGAAAGGCAGAGAGAGTAGCAGCAGCACGTCTGAGGTACTCAGGGCCAGAAGTAGTGTATCCGTCCCGTGAAGAGACTGAAATCCTGTCTTCCGTCTCCTCCTTACCAAGATGAAGATTACCACCAAGTGGCCCAGCAGTCCAATCCCTATGATCACAGTGTCTAGTATGGGCACTAGAGCTTTCTGCATGTCCCAGTCCATCCCTGGTACCAAGTTATGGCTACCATTCAGTGCCTTTCTCCAGTTAGCCATCCACGATGTACCAGAGCTAATCCTTTCCTTCTAACGTGTACTGAAAGTCTGATAACGATGGCCGTGAGGGACATCACAGTGACATGCTGTAACCGAGGCTGCCACTCCTCCCGTCACTCGAACCGAGCTGCTAGAGACTATCCCCTTTTAAAGTCTTATGACCACCCTCACCATGCACCCACCCACATGCACACACTCTGCAGCAGTAATTGGAGCTTCAACATGAACATAATGAGAGAGAGAGAGATCTGCCTTGGAGACAGTCATACTGAGCATTAACACCTGCTTGATTGTCGAAGGCCACTCTGCCTCTCAGCCCCAAAAGGGATTTTGATGAGTTGCAAGCTATTTTATAGTCCTTGGGTTTTCCAGTGTATTAAACACTTCAGGAAGCCAAGTAAAAGGTTGGATTTGCAAATGGAACATCTTATTTTCATTTTCAAAGTAACCAAATGCGTCAATCAATCCCTTTTCTCAGTCCTTTTTGAGTCGTTAAGGTTATGTGCCTCACGGATCGCAGATGTCCAAGAACCACTTTGAATACAGCTGCTCGTTGTTAGCTGGTATTGATTTTGTGAAACCAGGCAACCTTGCAGAACACCGCTTTCCAAGGCCAAGGCAGGCTGCTGCTGGGCTGCATTAAGAACGATTGATTTTACTCGGTGCTAAGTGCCGCAATGGTGATCTGGGTCGTCGATTTAAAGCCTCTTCAGGGCTATTACCTCTCTCCTGTTCTCCTGCATTCCAGGACATGGGGTGGAAAAGAATAAATAGTCTCATTTTGTGCTGCTTCTCATGAGAAGACCAGCTGTCCTCTATCTGTCTGACACACGAAAGGTCCTCATCCTCGAAGCCTTGTTGAAAAGAGGGGAGGAGTGATGTGAAGTCTCAGGTCTTCCGTTGTATTGACTGGTTAGGGACAGGCTTTGGCTTTGTCCTTCTTTGGCATACAGAGTAACTGGTAATAACTTCTCGTTCACTTTGTACAATAGCGGGACAAGGATGCAACAAATTACAACTCTACCTTGGAAGGTTGGTAGCTTTTGAGTGGTTCCAGCTGAGTTAACAGAGATCTGTGTGGCCTTCACGTGACTTTGTGCTGCCTTGTGGCTCAGCTCACATACTTGATTTGAATCTTCTTTTTTTATTTTATTATTATATATAAAGCTTTGTGCTTTGTCTTTTTTTTATGGATGGGTAGTCACAACCATGGACCCATCTCCGAGTGACGTCGGCAGATAAGGACTGCGATATGGCAAAAACCTCATAAAAGCTTTATGGCTAGAGCTCATTCTAGAATTATCTATTAATCATGGCCGTTAAATCAGTGGGAACATTGTGCATTAAAGAATGAAGGAAACCCTGAAGGGACTATTTATTTATTAAGGGAATACATTTAGGAGATGCATGTCGACCTCCTAATGTCAGTGCATCAGGTGTGCTTTTAAATGCTTAAGTGTTGCAGAGGGGCTTCATTCTGGAGGAGAGAGCCTGGCATGAATATATAGAGATCTAGACGGCGACAGGGTCTGTGTGCACAAGCAACCATCCATGAAATGACTCCTGCACACACACAAACCTCAAACAGGGATGCCACACCTACTAATAGGGGGATGCTGACTGCTAAAGGGTCTGACCATTTACAGAGCTGAATAAAATGATTTTGTCCAAGCTGAAGGCAAAGTGACCAGTTATATATGGAAAATATGAGACATAATACAAATATAAGCAGATCAATGAGAAGTTTGTACAGTCTGCAATGCAGAAGTCTTGTTGTTTAATAGTAACGTTAGCATGTTTGTTTGCTGCAGGGCTGTGCATGGAACTTTAACAGTTCTCTGGTTTATTCCTCTCAGATGTGGGTTCAGTGGAGGGCTTGGCATATCACAGGGGTTGGGACGCACTGTTCTGGACCAGCTACACCACCTCCACCATCACTCGGCACACAGTGGACCAGACGCGCAGCGGCGCCTTCAACAGGGAGACTGTGGTCACCATGTCTGGAGATGACCACCCCAGAGCCTTTGCCCTGGATGAGTGCCAAGGGTGAGGAACCGGCTGCCACACCGGACGAGTTTAAGCCAGTGTAGATCCACGCCATCTCTTTTGAGCTCTGCTAGTCTCAGTTATGTACTCAATGCATGTATAGGGTCCATTTTTAGGTGTTCTGATGGGATCATATGCTCCCAGTAGCTACATTTACATGCGCCCTAATAATCCGTAAACAGTCCTACTGATGCAATTCCAATCTGAAATTGCAATAAAAAGCCTTCATGTATACACCTAAACTGGAGTAGAGCAAACCGATTGAAGCCAAACCAAATAAAATGTCTATTTTATCGAAAGAAGTGTATAATCAGTTTAATAATTTGTTTAAAAAAAATTGGTAAGCCCTTGAATATAATTACTTCCACAACTGGAGTTGATGCATGTGCGTTTGCCTTACAACGTACCCTGACAAACATGGCAAGTGAGCAAACAGTCATTGGACACATTTGAAGATGTAAAAATAATTGCACAGTTAGATGTCGGTGGGTATGGTAGGCATCCAGCTAATATTTTGAAGCATAATGATGTGTGATATGAATTCTTCCTGTTGCCTTCTGTTCGATGAGAACGTTTGGAGTACGTCTTGCTGAGACTAACATCATTAAAAACAAGCAAGATATTTGAAAACTCGGCTCACATGCTGAATTGCCGTTAGCTGCTGCTTGGTACACTCTGACGTAACTCGCGTGTTTTCTCCTTGTTATGATAAGGTTGAGACTAAATGACACTCCTCGCATGTGCATTCATTTGGCTCAGATTACGTGTAACGTGCATGCAAGCCAAGAGCCAAATCGACAAAAATCTTTGCATGTAAACGTTGTTGTTGGTTGTAGCCAAAATGCAAACCTGGTCCATGCCTGATTATGTGTACTCTTGATTGTTTTATTTATTTATTTATTTATGATTCTGTGTGTAAACTCATTGTGATTGGCGCACTCTGGCTTTAGGCTGATGTTCTGGACGAACTGGAACGAGCTGTCTCCCAGCATCATGCGGTCGTCTCTGTCTGGGGCCAATGTGCTGGTGATTGTGGGCCACAGCATCCGCACGCCCAATGGCCTGGCTATAGACCACCGCTCTGAGAAGCTCTACTTCTCTGACGCTACGCTGGACAAGATCGAGCGCTGCGAGTACGACGGCACCAACCGCTTCGTGAGTACTCCTGCATCCACGTGTTTGTGCGTGTTTGAGAGAATTCGAGAAAAGCAGTTAAGGACCATATGTGTGTATGTTTAAGGAATAGGAAAAGAGAAAGAAGGTAAGTAAAAGTCTGTGGCAATATCTTTCAAAAGTCCCCTTGTCCCCTTTGTGTGTGCGTGTGTCAGGAGAGAAAAAGCCACTACACTATAGCAACACATTCATAACTATCTGTTTTCCCCTTTGTGTGTGTGTGTGTGTGTGTGTGTGTGTACAGGTGGTCTTAAAGAACGAACCCGTGCACCCGTTCGGCCTGGCCGTGTATGGCGAGTACATCTTTTGGACGGACTGGGTGCGCCGGGCCGTGCTCAGAGCCGATAAATATGGCAGAGATATGAAAGTGCTGCGCGCCGACATTCCCCAGCAGCCCATGGGCATCATCGCCGTGGCCAAGGACACAAACAGCTGTGGGTCTCATCAGACACTGACCCTTAACACTGAACATTAATAGCATAAAAGCTGATTGGGATTGAAGCTGATCTCTCGCTCTGTGTGGTGTGCAGGTGAGTTCTCTCCATGTCACACCAATAACGGAGGCTGTGAGGATCTGTGTCTGCTGACCTCAGAGGGCCGGGTGAACTGCAGCTGCCGCGGAGACCGCAAACTGGTGGAGGGCAACGTCTGTGTCGGTGAGACAAACGCGCACGCAGGAATAAGAAGGGTGGCATTCCAATACAACAATAGGCCCAAACAGGAACTTGGAGTTCCTGTTCTAGTTTGTTTTTTCCACCGATTTGAGAGACGACTGGAACAATCACAATGATGGCAGTAAAAGCGGCTGAATCGTCATTACGGCGCGCAACAACGCCATTATGTTCAGCATGGAAGAAGTGCTCGGATTAGCCTTGTTTCTTAGTCTGATCAGGCGTTATTAATGCACTGAGACCTCCCGTAGAGTCGTACCCCATCTGATCAGAACACAAAAGTATTCCTGTTCTTTAGTGCTGCATTTGTGTCCTGGCTGATCAGTTAAAATGACTGTTTTTACGCATGTGGTGGAAAAAAATGCACAGGATTTTATACCTGCGAGACCCAACAGTGTGACTGCAGATTTCGTTTATACGAGTGTGTAAATTGTTTGCTGTGCATGAAACTTGTATTACACGTGTAATTACAAGTGTGCATTTTTTTTATTTTAATCCCCCACCACAAAAGATTTGTCTCACTTCTTTTTTTTCTTTTTTCTTTTAAGAAAAAAAAAAGCTGCGTGTGAAAATCGACAAACTCTCAAAACAGATCTGGCAGTTTAAAAAACAAAACAAAACAGGATTTATACCTGTGAGACACAACAGCCTGTATTTGCTAGATAGATATCATTATACAGGTGTGTGAATTGGGGTTTTTCCCGTGCATTAATCTTTATGTATTTATTTATTTATTTTCTAAAATCGCGGGCATGTGAATATTTTTGCCAATTTCCTGACTCCGTATCTGTACATCATGTCTGAATTATGAATGGGCCGTTCTGTACTAACACACCTGAGTTGACTCTACAGGTCCAGCGAGTGGAGTGATGGCAGGCCCGGATTAATGTGTTATCTGTAATGCGCTGCTTTCTCTTCCAGTGGAGAACACGACATGCCACAGCGTGGACGAGTTTGAGTGCGGGAACGGCGACTGCATCAACTACAGCCTGACGTGCGATGGCCGCGCTCACTGCAAAGACAAGTCCGATGAGAAGCCGTCCTACTGCTGTAAGAGTAGTGACCTTTCATTCGGGGCTCTGTTTAATGTCGTTGTACTTTTGAACTTCTAGCACCCTGTTGTAATTAACACTTGTTCACTCCTAAGGAGAGGGGTTGTTTCTGTGTGTGGCTGTTGATGTGTTGCTGGTGTGGTGTGTTTGCTGCAGCTAATCGTGGCTGTAAGAAAGGTTACAGGCGCTGCCTCAACGGTCGCTGCATCAAACACAGCTCGTGGTGTGACGGCACGGACGACTGCGGAGACCGCTCAGATGAACTGCCCTGCAACAGTGAGTACGAGGGGGGAAGGTGTGTGTGTGTGTGGGTG
>JAOUQW010000016.1:15955534-15974315 GCA_028565825.1 Olivaichthys viedmensis
TGTGTGTGTGTGTGTGTGTGTGTGTGTGTGTGTGTGTGTGTGTGTGTGTGTGTGTGTGTGTGCGCGTGTGCGTGTGCTCTCACGCTGCGCTCCCTCAGTGACCATGTGCAGCGCGTCCGAGTTCCAGTGTAAGGACGGCTCCTGCGTCACCAACTCCAGCCGCTGTAACCAGGTGGTGGACTGCGAGGATGCCAGTGATGAAATGAACTGCAGTAAGTATTTCTCCATGTTCAGCCACACACCCAACACTGATGGGTTTGTGGGAAATTTGCCATGCGTGTTCTCTCTTCTTGTTGCGTGGCTCTAGAACTTGATCTACCTTGTAGCTGTCTGTGCACACTATAGTACAATTTCCAGGTGGGTGGATGTTGTGGTGTTCTCACTTTACCAGCGCTTTGCTAAAATTAGGATTAGGCTACATTAATCTATATTCTTTATAGGAGAGGCCTGATATTACATTTTTGTGGCCTTACCTGGACCTGTCTTGTTGGGCACCATTTTACAGAACCAAAAAGGGAACCGCTATAGACTTGGCTATCAAACTTCATAACTTGTAGCATCATAACCTGAGCACTTGACATTTGTGTAACACAGCTGCTCACTACCTTCTCAACTTACGATTTTTTTAAATAGGTGAGCTCATGTATCAAAGAAAGCAAGCAAGCTAGCTAGCAAGGAACATGTGCTGCCTGTCGGGTCATGTTACATCAGCTAGCCGAATTTAAACCTTTAGAACGCCTTCTGGAAATTTACATATACAAATATGACTATAATTCAAAACAGTAAAGGCTAGTGTTATGGTATATTATGATAAGCCGTCAACTTGGCTTTATAAACATATTCCTCAGAGCAACAGTTCTCTCTGCAATTTTTTCGCAAACTTTAATTGATCTCTCATTTGGTGAAAAGAATTATGGACTTGCGTTCACTTAATAAACAACCTGATAAGACAAGTGGCTTCTAAATGGATTACAGGAGACGAATGATGATATTTTGAAGTGCCCACACAAATAATACTATGCCTTCTAAATATCATGGTATATCGTATCACCGATTATCGACACATGCCAAATTGAATATTTCTAAATGTCTCTCCTGCATCAGGCCCAACAGACTGCTCCAGCTTCTATCTTTTGGGAGTTAAAGGTGTGACCTTCCAGAAGTGCGAATACACCACGCTGTGCTACGTCCCCTCTTGGCAATGCGATGGCTCGAACGACTGCGGAGACTTTTCTGACGAGAGGAACTGTCCAGGTCCGACACGCACTCACACATGCGAACGCATACAGCACGGTTCTAAACCGGCCTTTATGGATTACTGAAATATCTCTTGCAGAGAAGAGGAAGCTAAAATGTCCCGTGAACTTCTTCGCCTGCCCCAGCGGCCGCTGCATTCCCATGAGCTGGACTTGTGACAAAGAGAACGACTGTGAAAATGGAACAGACGAGACCCACTGCGGTTAGTAGCAAGCCTAAACCGTAGCCCCTACAAAACCTTTCCCTCACTCAAGCGCACTCTTTCTACTCCCTTAAGAGCATGTCTCTCCGGCACAAGACGCTGTTTGATGATCGGTTTCTCTTTCTCTTTCTCCGTTTTCGCTCCGTTTCCGTCTCGTCTGTCGTCTTTTCCACTGTATAGATAAGTTTTGCTCACCGACACAGTTTGAGTGTGGGAACCACCGCTGCATCTCCAGCTCCTGGGTGTGTGATGGCACCGATGACTGCGGAGACGGCACAGATGAGGACAGCCGCCGATGCAGTGAGTCATATTAGCTGTGTGTGTGTATAAAAGTGTGTGTGTGTGTGAGAAGAGGGATATGCCAACAGGGTGGTGTCTGTCTTAACAGAGTGGAGAGAAATATACCAAGAATCATCATACACTGGCACTGATGCATATAAATGAGATTTCATTCTAGTCCAGGCCTCTTCATGAGGCGGCCTGCAGACTGAACGTGCCCGCCCGTCAAACAGCCCGGGAATATTGACAAAAAAGTTTTGTTTTATGGCATAGAAGGCTCTGCGTGTTTGTTTGTTTTTTGTTTTTTTTCTCTCCGTTCATTCACTGCCTGGTTAAAATTGCCTGAAGAAGTGATTGTGATGTCTATGTAATTATAGATGGAGGAGTGATTTTTTTTATTATTTTTTTTTTATTGCTCTTTCACGTGAATCGCTCTATGACTGTTTTTAGCCATCCAGGTGATTTAAAAAATATATATATATTTTTTTTTTTTTGGAATATCCTGCACTAATGACGTGTGTTATCTTGAAGACAGTTCACCATTCTTCCAAGGGGCCTCATTGGTTCTGAACTGGTCCTCAGGATAATAACACAAGTCTAGTAATTGACACTTTATGGAATGTCATTACAGGTTCGAAGACATGCAGCCCCGAAGCCTTCCACTGTCCCGGCTCGCACTGCGTGCCCCAGCGCTGGAAGTGCGACGGGGACAAGGACTGTCCAGATGGAGCCGATGAGGGCGTGCAGGCTGGCTGTAGTGAGTGTCCATGACGTTTGAGATTTAACCTAGGCAGCTTGGGAAGCTGCATTACTTTTTGTGTTTTGTGTCCTCGCCTTCTTTCTTGCCCTACTTACTTCCCTTCTTACCTCACCGTGTCTCTTTATAGCAAACAATAACACCTGTGATGACACAGAGTTCCAGTGCCAGAATAAGCAGTGCATCCCCAAGCATTTTGTGTGCGATCATGACTTGGACTGCCGCGATGGTTCCGACGAGTCTCCCGAATGTGGTGAGTGTGTACTGCCGTCTTAGTCCAAGTCGACATGTTGATGTCAACAAGGTGCAAATCTAGGGCGCATGAGTTAAAAAAAAAAAAAGAAAGAAAGAGAGAATTTGGGACACAGCCTCATCATGAAGTTGACGCATCATTACCCAAACTCTTGTTCAGATGCGTTGCAATGACCGGTGATTTTTTGTTGTTGTTATTTTCCAATCAGCAATGAAAGAAATTAAGAGTTGTTTTGTCAGTTCCTTTCACAATACATGCATTGTGTGGGACAAAGGTTTAAGTTTAGGCATAAGCCGATCATGTTTACCTACAGTAGTATGTAGAGTGGCACTAAAAGGTATTAATACAAGTAATGTAAGGGTGTGTGTACAGACAATAAGACCAACAACTTTTACATCTCTAACTGTAATGTCTAGATGAGCCATTGTCTGACGTCGCCTGTCCTTCCCGTAACAGAGTACCCCACTTGTGGACCCAGCGATTTCCGCTGTGCTAATGGCCAGTGCCTGAAGCAGAAGAACTGGGAGTGCGATGGCGAGTTTGACTGTCATGACCACTCAGACGAAGCCCCCAAGAACCTCCACTGCACAGAGCCGGGTAACAATAACAAACATAAATCCTAAACTCGGCTACCACACCAGAAAATACTGTTCTAGTTTTTGTTTTTGTTTTTTTTTGTGTCGTAAATGTTCACAAATTTCTTTGTTTCAATTCTTCCTCAGTACCACAAATGTCTTTTTTTCCTTTATTTAATTACCGTAGACACCATATGTCCTCATATATTAGCTTGACTGTCGAATCTGCGGAGTCAGTGTGAAAATAGAAAGTACAACTTTCCATCGCAGCTATATGTGAAGCCATAAAAGCTAGTGGTTGTAAAAGCCCTGGCTTAGGAGCCTGCTGTGTAATGCAGTGTGTGAGCTTGATGAAGGGGTTGATGGCGGCCAGTTTGCCGCTTCATTAACGTCGCCCCTGCCTGTAGAGATTGACTGCTTCGTTGAGCTCGTGGATGGGATTGCTTTCTCCTTCCATTTTTCTGGCTTCTTCAGGAAGTGAGGAACGAGGATGTGATGGTGGTAAAGTACCTCTGCACTCAAAAACGGGATTTTAAATGCTAAACGCATCTTGGATGGCGGATTTCAATTATATAAAGTAGTATTTGGGTCAGTTCTTTAACGCGGCATAAAATTTTAATTTTCTCTTTGAAAACAGACTTTCGTAGAACTTCTGTAGGGTTGCGTTTCCCCACTGTGGGCCCTCGCCATTCTGTAAAAGTGTAGTCCTCCCATAGGTAATAGCACAGCATAACCATGGTACTTGGGAGGAAGAGTTTCCTGGGCATTCAAAAAATTTTAAACAATGTATTATTATACATAGATTATTTTTAAAATTACATTTATCACACACACATCTTTTTTTTTTTTCTTTTTTTTTCTTTCTTTCTTTCTTTTCAAACTTATCAACGATTCTTGATTTTGATTTTTTAGTTTTTATGTAATCCTAACTGCATTTTCAGCCCATTGCTCCCACTCCACTGGGTGTTTTTGGCAGTGCTGGAATAAACTCGCCGTGCTGCTACTTTCAGTTGCAATTGGCTTTCTACAAACTTTCAACTTTACAGTAGTTTGTTCAACATCAGACTTTTCGAATCTGTACCAGTTCCATATTACCAACCATATTCTTGGTTACAAGCGCATCCGTCTGTGACAGCAACGAGGCTTTCTAGTCAGTTGTATTGTAAAAGGGTTCATTACTCGACGATTTACATGGTGCACCTTAGCGACATCTGGTGGTCAAAAACACGAAGCGCATCCATCTATCTACTGCACCAGAGTCGCGATGTTTCAGGTTACATCTAATAAAACGATCGTTTCCAGTGTTTCGGAAACATGTCACTTGTGGTGATGGCTAACAACACGAAGCACGCTGTTTGGTTTGCGTTGCATTATGTATCTAAATAAACTTTTAGAAGAGTTTACAGCAAACCTGCTGACTTTAAATTCCTATTTAACCAAGCCCTGCTCCTGCAGCTACAGAAAGGTTCATGATGAACAGATGAACTATAAGTCATACGATATCAAGCACATGGTAGTGTTGAACAGGTGAATACCCCTCACAACCAATCAAAACGTTTCTTTTGATTTAGAGCGAAGCAGTCATGTGGTTGCGTGGCGAACGAGTCTAACCTAGACGTGTCTATGGGAAAACGAATCAAGCATCGATACAGTGCTTCTAAAACCAGTGCGTCGTTTGTTTGTTTTTGTTTTTACACAAGCTTCAGTGTCAATATCGTTCGTATTGCCTGACAAAAGTGAAACAATATACGTAACGTAAAATCTCAGTTTTCACATTTTGCACATCGCGTTGAAACATTCATTCGAATTAAACGAATGAATCGTGAAAATCGCCCAGCACTAGCTGAGGCTGTGCAATGCTGGCTTTAAAAATTAAATATGGTGCTGTCCAGTCCTGAAGGCCACTACAGAAGAGCACTTGAACGTTTTACAACTTTCTAGAATGGGATGCGAATGATGCGTTGTTTTTGAAATGCGCCAATCTCAAGTTTGAACCAACAGTGAAATCCACGACCCCTATGAGAAGAACTTTTAATGGGGTCTTTAAACTGTTGCAACACATTGATTCTTGGTGTAAACTGAGATCAGGCATTTTTGGAGCATTGAAGTGTAATTCTGGTCGTCTCGGGGTGCGTGTCTCTCCACAGAGAAGCGCTGTAACGACTCGGAACACCTGTGCAGCAACGAGAAGTGTGTGAGCGAGGATGTGCTGTGTGACCGGAATGACGACTGCGGTGACGGCTCAGACGAGCACAACTGCTTTGTCAACGAGTGTCTCAACAGCAAACTCAGCGGCTGCACACAGCTCTGTGAAGACCTCAAGATCGGATACAAGGTGTGTGTGTGTGCACTTAATGTTTTGTATGCCTTTTGTGTGTTCACACCTGTGACATATTTGCGACCAACTTACACCAGAAACTCGATATAGAGCCATGTAAATAAATATAGATATTGATAGATCAATGTAGGTAGATGCATATAGATTGACATAGACAGCTATAGGTGGATATAGATAGATAACCTTGGAGATGTATGAATAGATGGCTAAATAGCAAGAAAAAATGGCATTATGTAAGTATATGTTTATCTATTCATCTATCCCGCCGTCCCACAAGGTGAAATTGCCTTGTTACAGCAGCCACATAACGCATTAAATAAGGATCAATACATACATAAGTGGCAACCACATGGTAATAAGTGCTTTTAATAGGAATAGGAAATACTTTCTCTCCCACGTGTTCTCTCGTTATGGTTTCATGGTTTTCTGGTCATCACTGTTTAACATTCGATTATAAGAATAAACACATAAATAGTGTGGGTGCTGGTGGCCATGAGTGCAGTCGAGCAGAACCCTGATCGGCTGCTTTCTGGTGCTCCCGCAGTGCCGCTGTGAGCCCGGTTTCCGTCTGAAGCATGACGGGAAGACGTGTATGGACGTGGACGAGTGCACCACCACGTACCCCTGCTCGCAGCGCTGCGTCAACACCCACGGCAGCTTCCACTGCTTCTGTGTGGACGGTTATGCGGCTCACGCTAACGACTCCACGCGCTGCAAGTCCACCTCCGGTACGACTGGAGCCCACACAAACACATGAGCATCCACCAGCTCTGTAGAACATGTACCATGTGTAGTACTGTATATACATTCTGTCTGCTGTACTTATTGGACTTGGAGTGGAAGAAGATTCCTCTTCGGACACACGCGCAGTGCTTATACCAGAGATAGCCTGCAGGTTTGACTAGCCCTTGAGGTCAAAAAATAAATAACGTAACCAATATTCATCATTAAAAAAAAAAAAATCTTACATTTTATTATTCTTACCACTGTTTGGCAGCCCAACCCAAATAGCAGTTTCGTTCACTGGAGAATTAGTGTGTTGGAGAATTTTATAAAATCTTTTCCCTGACATTGCGAGGGAATTTTAGAAACCGTCGACATGCTTAGCAAGAGAAAATTGGAGCAAATCTGTTTTTCACTCATTGGCTCAGCTTGGTGTTTCTCTTTATAGAGGAGGAGGCGTTCCTCATCTTTGCTAACCGGTACTACCTTAGGAAGCTCAGCCTCGATGGCAACAACTACACCCTCATCAAACAAGTAAGCGTGCCTGTGTTTAATCCTCCTCCCAAAATAAAGATGGACTTGGCTATGAGGATGGCTTCATTATCCTGTCCCGTGTTTTGCGTGTAACAGGGTCTGAACAACGCCGTGGCACTGGACTATCATTACGCAGAGCAGATGATCTACTGGACGGACGTGACCACGCAGGGCAGCATGATCCGCCGCATGCACATCAACGGCAGTAACGTTGAGGTACGTGTGACGCACTGTTTGCACGATCTTACCAAAAATGACGTGTCTGTTACAGGAAACGCTAGTACTCTCTTACCAATATTTTTTTTGTCTTTCCGCTAACCAAGGATGTGAATGCATTCCTCCATCTGCGTGGCGTGCTCCTTGCAGTAGACGTGCCTCTCTCTCGCTTATAGGATTTTTCGAAACAAGGTTCAAACATTCCTGTGTGGCCTCGTTCTAGGTGCTGCACCGGACGTCTCTGAGCAATCCGGACGGTCTGGCCGTGGACTGGGTCGCGGGGAACCTCTACTGGTGCGATAAGGGCCGAGACACTATTGAGGTCTCCAAGCTGAACGGAGCCTACAGGAGCATGCTGGTCAACAGCGGCCTGAGGGAGCCTCGAGCTGTGGCCGTGGACGTGCGTAATGGGTGAGCGTGCAGAACATCGACACAGGAAAAAACACATACAGCTAATAGATTTTTTGGACGGTGGCCAAGCAATGGATGGAAGGTTCCAGACTATGCTCCTGGGGAAAAAACTAGAAAACCCGAAAATGTATAAACTAATTTACAGTCATGGGAAGTAAGAAAATAGATGAAATGTGCTGGAAATATTATTTAGATACTGTAAAAAAATAAAAATAATTAAATAGGCATATTAAGCGCTTTTTCTTCTCAGCTGACGTCCTATTTATGCGTTAAATCTAGATCCTTAATTCCTGTCATTCTACAGAGTCGGTTATTTATTTTATCTTTATTTCACTAGGAGAATCCCACTGAGATAGAATCTCTTTTGAAAAGAAAGTCAATTGAAATTCTGACCAGAGTCGGTTGTTTCATGAGCTTAGGTGTCTAACTGTTGTGGTGTTTTCATGCAATTATTGAATTCTGAACTTGAATACTTGTTGTATTCTTTGGTGGTGGATTTGAACTGATTCAGAATCACTCTAACAGTGAGATAAAGCCTGTATACGCCACTTCTAATGTTTTATCATCGTCATCAAATGATTCATTGGTTAGTGTTGTATTGTTGACTTTAATGGTAAAAAATAAATGCCAGTGGAAAATGTCCTGGAAAATTATTTCCTTAAAATTTTTTTTTTTTTAATGGAAACACTGGTTAAAAATGTAAATTCATATTGTAGTTTAAATACATTTTCATTTCAATAAAATTTAAGTAAATTATAATATGTTAACACGTTCTTGTGCATTACATGATATGGCCCTGCTCTCCACCACCACCATTTACACCAACACTTTAATACACGCTGTCCTAATTTACCACTAAATGCTGTTCCCTTCAGATGTTATGGAGCTATTTATACTCTTTATATGCTGCTACATGCTCATATGGCTCTCCACATGATGGCTTCCAATCATATGCAATTTGAACAGTCGGTCTGTTTAGCATAATTATTTAGAATAATGAATTCTGATGCTGCTCCTGCTGTTCTGTATAGTTAGTGTGTGTGCTGTGTGTTTCTCGTATTGTGCTGCACTTGTGGCTCTGTTGAAACTGAAGTGTTGTACATTGCCGTTGTCTTATTTTTGCACTGTCACACTATTTGCACTTTATGGAGTCCTTTATTGTCTTCTGGTCTTAGAGGCACACCATTTTGTCCCAGTGCATGTGAAGGAGATACCGCAAACATTGACTTTTTTCCTTATCTGGACTCTGTGTGATATCTCTCTGTGTGCAGCTATCTGTACTGGTCAGACTGGGGAGACGTGCCTCACATCGGTCGCATTGGAATGGACGGCACAGACCGGGGCATCATCATCAAGGACAAGATCACTTGGCCTAATGGCCTCTCGCTGGACTTCATCAACGACCGCCTCTACTGGGCAGACGCTCGTGAGGACTACATCGCCTTCGCTAGCCTCGACGGCTCCAACAGGCATATTGGTGGGGAGTGTCTCTCTCGCTCTCGCTCTCTCTCTCTCTCGCTCTCTCTCTCTCTCGCTCTCGCTCTCTCTCTCTCTCGCTCTCTCTTTCTCTCTCTCTCTCTCTCTCTCTCTCTCTCTCTCTCTCTCTCTCACACACATATACACACACACTGGAAATAATTATGCAAAGACATATTTGTGGCATCTATGAAGCAATATGACAATATGATATCGATATTATGAGAAATGACATCACAAAACACATTTGGAGTATATTGCAGGTATCATCAGCACGTTATCCATTATTACTTACACTAACAATTTATTGGATGTTAAAATCTATTTTCACCAGTTGTTTGATTTCTTTTTTTCTTCCCCCCTCTTGTTCCTTGTTAAATACTGTTTAGAAAAACATTGAACTCTTATTATGTTTTGTAATGTGGCATGACCGATTTGTTGGCAAACCTCAGCAAAACTAGATAGTGTGACACATATTGTGTATCTTAAAAAAAAATGCCTTCACGTATTGTGATATGATATTTTTGCCGTATCGCCCACTCCTAGTATCTATGCGTTGGGAATATTTAGGAAATGCACAAGCTTCCCATTCAGAACGAGACATGTCAATGGCCTGAACGTCTCGAGTGTGACACATTGTGGACATTCCCACAGCCGTGCCATTATACTTCTGATTAGCACCAGAAAGAGAGAGAAATGGACCATTGTGCAAACCCGCGGGGAGTGTGTGCGTGAGGCATGTTTTTGGCTGTAGAGGAAGTTGTTCGACAAATGTCATTTCACTCTCACATTGACTCAACGTGGGTCAGTCAGTGGGTTAGCACAAAGTCATGTCTACTATACTATATATCAGTGTCCATGATTGGCAAAACGCCTAACTAGCATATATACAATTTGAAATGAAGGCGTTTTCAGTCGTGCACACCCAGGTCAAGCAACAGTGTCGCATGTCTTTCATTATCAATCTGGGGATTAAAATGGCATAATCTGGAATAGTTTGACATGGTGTGTGTTGCTCAGCTTGTGTTTTCCTCCCTACAGTACTGAATCACGACATCCCGCACATCTTCGCCATGACCCTGTTCGAGGATTACATCTACTGGACCGACTGGGAGACCAAGTCCATCAACAGAGCAGACAAAACACTGGGCACCAGCAAGACCATGCTGATCAGCACCCTGCACAGGCCTATGGACATACACATTTTCCATTCATACAGACAGCCTCCGGGTGAGGGGATATATATATATATTTACACACACACACACACACACACACACACCTTCAACCAAGCTCTTCAGGTTCCTACAAACTTATTATGCAGATCTAACCTATCCACAGCCAGAGTGATGGGGTACACACACGCACGCACACACACACTAGAGCTATCTGAACGAATTTCACTATTTGAATACTAAAACACACGTTTATTTTTTTACTTTTTGGACAAATGGCCCTTTTGTTTTACCCATTTTCTCATGTAGTAAAAGGGCTCTGAATAAATGCATGTCATTTATGGCCTACTGTAGTTTCACTTTTTTTTTTTTTTTTTTATATATATTTTATTACAATTACGTATTTAACAATTATCAACAATCTGTGTCACTTTTTCTGTGGCTGAATCTGAAATGATGTTTTATTGGGCATTTAGTGCAGTATGTAGGTCATACAGTGTCATTATGTTAAACCCTATGTAGTGAGTGTATATAGTGAATAGGAAGCTGTTTGAAATCTGGCCTTAAACAGCATCGTTGCATTAGTGGTGTTAAATGAAGCAGAAATAACTGCTTTTTTTTTTTCTCTGTCAGACTGTTTAGGCTATTTTTTTTGTTTTTTTGTTCAGGTACTCAAATTAATTGAAAGATTTATTGAAATGACCAATACATACATACATACACACATCTGCTCCTCAGTCCCTGGCCAGAGAACCCCAAACACTATGCATGTTTGTTGTTTCCCCTGCTCTAACACACCTGATCAGATAAATCTCGAGCCCGTCGTGATCTAGATCGGATTTATGGGATCTTCAGGACTGGGATTAAAACACTAGAACAGATTAAATAGATTTAGATTTGGATTAAATTACAGGCCAGTGTACACCATCATCCATCCAGATAACCTGGATTGAATTAGCGGAACGCGAGATGCACACAAAGCCATGTTAGGAGTAGATACAAATCCGAAATGGCTCTTACTCTGGTTTGTCGCTCCACAGTGGAGAATCACCCATGTCAGGTGGATAATGGAGGCTGCAGTAACCTGTGTTTGCTGTCCCCTGGTGGAGGCTACAAGTGTGCCTGCCCCACCAACTTCTACCTGGCTGCAGACGGCAAGCAGTGCCTGTCCAACTGCACGGCTAGCCAGGTGGGTGTGCATGTGTTACTTGTTTTTTGTTTTGCTGTCTCCTGGAATGGGTCATTACTAAGCCACTATATTTTAATGATGAACTGCTAACTGTGTGTCTGCAGTTTGTGTGTAAGAACGATAAGTGCATCCCCTTCTGGTGGAAGTGTGACACTGAAGATGACTGTGGGGACCGCTCAGACGAACCTGCTGATTGCCGTGAGTGTTTGGGTTTTCCTCGTTCAATGGCGTGTGTGCGCATGCGAGATTGAGAGAGAGCGCGAGGAATAATGAATTTTGTGGTGCGTGTTTAGCCGAGTTTAAATGCCGGCCCGGGCAGTTCCAGTGTGGCACAGGCATCTGCACCAACCCAGCCTACATCTGTGATGGAGACAATGACTGTCAGGACAACTCGGATGAAGCCAACTGCGGTATGAACACACACCAAGCACACACCATACACACATTTTTGTGCTTTTAGAGGTCAATCTACAGGACTGTGTGTTAACTTTTTTTGAGCATGTAGAACTGGTGCTAAAGATGTTTCAAGTGTTGTAGCACTTAAAATATAAAAATATTGTCGCACTAATTTAAAAAAGTCCAACCTTTTTAAAAAAAAATTAAAAAGCGTTAATCCCTACAAGTGATGCAATTAGTTATTAGGACTGTAAAAAATAATATATATATATATTTTTTTTAAACATTTTGTAATGTAATTTCTCGCTTGCCTCGCTTTTTCAAAAATTCCGTAGTCGCTAAGTATTTCACCGTAAGTCATGATGGTGTGCTTGAGGAGACGCACTGGCAGATGGGGAATGTTAATCAATATTGCACACACTAAGTAAGAATAATTCACAAATCTACATAATTAACTATGGAAACATGTGGATAAAGATATTTATACACACACAGAGTTTTTCTCACATGGTTGTGACCTATAATCTTTTTTGTATTAGACCAGGCTGGATTTCTCTGACAGTTCTGCTCTAAATGAGCATAAGAGCAGATTTGTGCATCATGTCTGTGTGTTCTTGTGTCTGGCCTAGACATCCATGTGTGCCTGCCCAGCCAGTTCAAGTGTTCACATCCGAGCCGCTGCATTCCCGGAATTTTCCGCTGTAACGGCCAGAACAACTGCGGTCAGGGAGAAGATGAGAAAGATTGCCGTGAGTGTTTTTTTTGTTTGTTTTTTTTTCTCTCCTTTTCCCCTCCACTGTAGCTGTGCCAATCCTGACACTATTTATTTATTTATTTTGCATGATTAGGCTTTTTTTTTCCTGATAAGATTTTGTCCATACACGTCAGTATTTGCAGATGTATTTTTGATTTGCTGTACACTTGGATCATGTTCTCCCTTATCATGGATGGAGTCCAAATACTCTGCATGTGTTTTCCTCAGTATATCTGTCTCTTTAATCTCTGCAGTACTGATGTGTGTTTGAGTGGGTTGTATACTGACTGCCAGTTTGTGCTGCTGTTGTAGCTGAGGTGACGTGCGCGCCCAACCAGTTCCAGTGCGTCATCACTAAGCGCTGTATTCCCCGTGTCTGGATGTGTGACCGTGACAATGACTGCGTGGACGGCTCTGATGAACCAGCCAACTGCAGTAAGGCTCTCTCTTACACCACTATTTACTTTCCAAAATATTCTTCCTTTCCCTGAATACTTTCACGAACTTGTGCCCTTCATTTTCTAAAGCCATCTTCTTTTTTTAAACTCCATTTTCCCCCTAATTTCATAAACAATTCCCACCTACTAGCTGGTTGTCCTCTTTCGCTTCTTCTGATACATGTGAAGCCAGCCATTGCACCTTTTTTTAACTGTTGCATATGCAATGTCGTGGGGCTGCTGGACATTTTTGGAGGAGAGCGCCAACTACCCTTTTACATATATATATTACATATACATATATATCACAAGGAAAGCATTATGTGCAATTTGCACCCATCAAAAAAACTGCCAACTGAATATTTACCACTAAATCGACTCCATGTATTAAAAAATATATATATGGCGGAAAGTCTGAATTTGGACGGATGACTCATTTTTAACCTGTGTGTGTTCTCCTTCCCCTGCAGCTCAGATGACGTGTGGCGTGGACGAGTTCCGCTGTAAGGACTCCGGCCGCTGCATCCCGGCACGCTGGAAGTGTGACGGCGAGGACGACTGCGGCGACGGCTCGGATGAACCCAAGGAGGAGTGCGGTACTCGCCTCTCATTCTCTGCTCTGCTTTTGGATCTGTTGAGTTCTGTAAAGTCCGCATGTTGAGCTTTCTTTCCTTGTGTGCGTCTCTTCCATGGCAGACGAGAGAACGTGTGAGCCTTATCAGTTCCGCTGCAAGAACAACCGGTGCGTCCCAGGCCGCTGGCAGTGCGACTACGACAACGACTGTGGGGACAACTCGGATGAGGAGAAGTGTGGTAGGTGGCTGACGTGACCGGACTTGCGTATGGAATTATGGGAAATGTAGTCCTGTTACTGTGACGGACACAGCCCCGATATGAGGGCTGAAGTTGGTGGCTTTGCGATGTAAAATTTCATGCTCATTCTGTGTCTGTTAGAACTGGGGAGCAACACAGATTGGGGTGTGTGTTACTATGCAAGTATGATGAATGGAATGCTAACTATGTGTTGTACTCACTGAATTTGGACGTGTGTGCATGCGTGTGCCTGCTAAAAACCGCTTGGTTTGCACTGTTTCATGACATTGCCCACATTGCTCATGAATGCCAGTCACTTCACCTTATGTTTGTTCTTCATTTCACACTGACATGGTGGCTTGACTCAGAGGTAGGTCACTCCTCCTCCATTCCCTCTCTCCATTTTTCCTCCACTCTGTCCTGAGCCCCGTTCTTTGTACGTTGCTTAACAAATGCAAGCTAAGAGGACACGTATGCCAGATTTACTAATCGTGATCATTTCAAACAGGATAATTCGGTTCTTCGAACGCACCTGAGAACTGGATTAATATAACCGGATTAAGTTGTCCGAGATAATTGCGCAATCCCGTTTTGTTTGGAAAGGCCATGTATATTGATACTCGAAAGACAATGATTGGCGAGTAAGAATGGGTTTTGTTTTATTTATTTATTTATTTATTTATTTTTGGAAGTAGTAACGCTTGTGCACGCTTTACTTTCTCAAACGTTCTCGAAAAATTAAATTGTGCCTTCGTTTTGGTTCCTTTCTGCTCTCGTCCAAAGAAAACACGCACACGATTTAATGGCAAACTGAAGTAGGTGTATTCAGTCTCTGTTTTGGATAGACCCGAATGAAACAAAAACATATAGAGTTCTTCTAATAGAATGCCGTTGGAGGCAATTGCAATATGTTTTAATATTTCTCCATTACACATCAGGCCAAAGAACACTCAAAAAGCTATCTATAGCAGAGAAGTCCACCTGCTTAAACGGAGCAGTAACCTGCTTCAGTTAATCCATTAAATCACAGGGGCGTTTTCTTTATATGAGAGAACAAATTAATCAAAACAGGGCCACAATTTAACTTTATTCGAGAACTCGTAATAGCAAATTGAGAGCACGAAAAAGTAAAGCATGCACACGCAATTACGATTCCATGACCTCAATTTAGTACCTTGTGCCTGTTCCTGAGCAGGTTTGAGCTTACGGACGTGTTGTCCTGGCAACAGGTTCACGTCAAATCGTCAATAATCAAATTCCTCTAACTCAGTAATCCATGTCCGAAAAATGGGGCCCTGGTCTTGTCCCGCTCATAACCATTTTTCTCATTCACTGAAATAATTCATAACAGAAGCTGCCAATTTCAGCACAAGTCCCTCTAGTGGTGGAATGGTTTAGCCCTAGTTTACCCCCTTCAAAATAAGATGCTCCATATATTATCTATGGTCTTGTGTTTATAATTTCTTGCTGTTCAGTGTGACTGATTCTGTTAATCCAGTCGAAAAACCTCAGTCCATTTTTGACAACTTTGAATGCCCAGTTAATTTCATTGCCCTTATTTATAAACGTGCTGTAATTGTGAAAGAATTGGCATGAACATTTTCCAGCTTTTCTTTCCTCTTCCTACCAGCCTTACCCCTGTGTTAAAACCCTCATTTTGGACTCCGTCGACGTTCCCTATTCTGTAGCTGTATTGTGATTCCTTTATATGTGATGTCATGTTGAACATGACGCCAGTCTTGGTGTGGTGAATATGCTGGAGTTCCAGATGAAGGAGTGTGTGTGTGTGTGTGTGTGTGTGTGTGTGTGTCCGTGTCCCGCAGTGCCGCGTCAGTGCTCAGAGAGCGAGTTCTCCTGCACTAATGGCCGCTGCATTGCTGGAAGATGGAAATGTGACGGCGACCATGACTGTGCTGACGGCTCTGACGAGGTACTGAAGCCGAAATTCACACACACTGGTTTCTTGGTTTCATGCTTCTGTTGACATGCTCTGGCCCGAAAATAGTCTCAGCCTCTCGCTGGAACAGAACCGCTCAGCTCTGCCTCTTTTTCCCTTAAAAGGCAGCTTATGAGGCATATGTAGTTTCAACACAGGGGGTGGGGTCAGGTGAAGGTAAAGGTTTGTCAATGTTGTCATTGCAATTGCAATTTGCTACACAGGCACAAGGTTATGTTGATTGCTGCTAAAGTATCTGAAAACAAAATGAAATGTCCTTAATCGTATACATAATCAGTCTCTAGGTCTCCTCTCACGCGGTGCCTGTCAAGCTGGATAAGCTTGAGTACAGAATGTTTTGTGGTTCTTGTTATAAAACAGGAGTGCATTCAGGAGTGTATGGTTAATGTGTGTGTGTGTGTGTGTGTCGTGCAGAATGGCTGTGATCTGAAGTGTGATGCAGACCAGTTCCAGTGTAAGAATGGCCACTGCATCCCGCTGCGCTGGCTCTGCGACGCTGACGCTGACTGCATGGATGGCAGCGACGAGGAGAGGTGTCATGACACAGGTGTGTGTGTGTGTGTGTTCATGTATTTAAGTGTTTCAGCAAGACTTGATAGTGTAAATGGATACCCTCTGTGCTGTGTGTGTGTGTGTGTATATGTATATATGTATATGTGTGTATATATATATATATATATATATGCTATAAATTTAAAACAACTAAAACAATTCATAGTCAAGTCAATTTTTGTCATCCAATCCATATACACATGCGTAGTGGGATGAAATACCGTGCCCCCAGGACAGCGATGCAACATCTAAAACAATACAGAGGCTCATTTACACCAGACTACATCAAGTGGAAATACAATGTAAACAAAGTACAGTGTGGGGAACGACAGTGCACACTTAACTACTCACACAGCAGCAACCCCAGGAGGATAAATTAGCATAATTCTGCAAGGCTGAGCAGACTGCCAATACTAAATGCATGTTGACGTCATGCGCTGATTCTCCCTCTCTCTCTCTCAGTGGAACGCCTGTGCCCCAGCGACGAGTTCCAGTGTAACAACACTCTGTGTAAGCCTCTGGCCTGGAAGTGTGACGGCGAGGATGACTGTGGCGATAACTCTGACGAGAAACCGGAAGAGTGCCGTGAGTAGAGAAATGAATGCGCAGGCTCCAGAGAGGAGACAGAACACATGTAGACAGCTAACAGATGTTTACAGATGTTCCTTCCACCTGCAGGGAATTTCCAGTGTCCACCCACCAGAAACTTCCGCTGCCTGAACGACCGTGTGTGTCTGTGGCGTGGCAAGCGCTGCGACGGCATCAACCACTGCGGAGACAACTCGGACGAGCTCAGCTGCGGTAAGCAAGGAGTGTAATGACTGAATAAGGAAGGCTTTAATGTTATGACTTAATGTGGCAGAATTGAATGTAATGATTGAATAGGATTGAAAGAAGCAGGATTAAACATAATACTTGAATGAGGCAGGGTTGAACGTAATGATTTTAGTATAATGATTGAATATGAGAGGCTTGAAAGCAATGCCTGAATGAGACAGGATTAAAAGGAATGATTAATTATAGTGATTGAACATAATTAAATGAGGCTTGATTGAATAAGAAAGGATTGGCTGTAACAATTGAATGAAAATTGAATAGGGCAGGATAAATGTCATGATTGAATGTATCAATTAAACGCAATAATTGAATGAGACTGGATTGAATATAAGCTTTGCAGCTATGGCAATATTTTACATTTGCATTTGTGGTCAGTTCTTTCACTAAAACTCCAAGGGCAAGAAGATGAAAGGGTTTACGAGCATGAAGGATAAATGTGTAATAATAATATATTATTATTAATATATGACTCTAATAATAAAGTAATCGGTGCGTGACCAGAATGAACAAGCGTACACGCCTGTTTTTTTGCATGACAGTTAATGAAATTTATGCGAGCGCTAAAGGAATGGTACAGTGATCTCAACTTTTGGCTTTAAAACAACACCGTATGAATCGGTATTTAAACAGATGAGAAGGTGAGCAAGTGCGGGAAGGACCAGTTCCAGTGCAGCAGTGGCAAATGCATTAGCTCCACCCTGCGCTGCAACTACTTTAACGACTGCGAGGACTACGGCTCGGACGAGATCGGCTGCAAGACAGGTGAGCACACAGAGTTACTGATAGACCTGTGAGTTGGGTTACCACAGTTTAAATCTGAGGTCCTTCATATTACTTTTCATTTGTTGACATTTTGAACATCTGAGGTGTGCGTGTGTGTGTGTGCGCTCTCAGACACTATGCTGAATGACTGTAAGAGGAATAGGTCTCTGTGTGGAGAGACAGAAGAGGTTCACTGTGTGGCGAACGGCACAGACTCCTTCTGCTCCTGCAAACCAGGCTTCCAGAGCAACGGCTTCAACAACTGTCAAGGTGCCCATCTCTCTCTGGAGATACACACGCACACACATGCACTCGCTCTATTCCACAAAGCTACACTTGTTCTAGTGCAACAACTGGACAAAAGACATGGTTAAGGTGCTGCTGAGTTTACCAGATCTTCCCTTTTCAGACAAGAACGAGTGCAGGCAGTTTGGCATGTGCTCTCAGATCTGCAACAACACCAAGGGCTCACACAAGTGCAGCTGCCACAAGTACTTCACCAAGATCAACGACACCTGCAAGGCTGACAGTAAGTGCTCCATTTGTACACACCAGGACTGTGAGAATGAATTTCGCTGTTTGAATATTATTCACATATTCATAATGTTTATGTATTCAAAACCAAAATATCTACATTCAGATGTTTAGGATTCCTTGATGTAGGAAGGCTCAGAATAAATGCATGGCATTTATGACCTTTTATTTTTCACCTAATATTTTTAATTGTGTCAATTTCTTTTTTTTTTTCCTTTTTTTTTTAAATACTAAATATGTGTCATAAAAAGGATATTGCATGTAAGTCGTTAATTTCCAGCAAGCACTTATTGGAATTATATATATATATATATATATATATATATATATATATAATTCCAATAAGTGCTTGCT
>JAOUQW010000016.1:15977550-16004173 GCA_028565825.1 Olivaichthys viedmensis
ACACGACAGTGAGGACGAGTGCAAATATACACTATACAATAAATACACAGGGGCAGTAAATACACAGAACAATAAATGCACAGGGCAATGCACGCTAACCAGACAGGACAACAGAACAATATTAAATGGGGTAGTCTGTAAATTAAGACATCAAAATACAAAAAAAATTATTAAGACCGAACTGACCAGATGTTTGAAGTTATTCTGAATTTCTCATGATTCATCAGATTGATTCATTACAGAAGGATGCCAGAACTGGCAGTGACTGGCTGTTCCTCACTATAACACAGTGACTGAGCAGATTTGTGTGATGGTAGTCTTGTCTCTGTAGTGTGTATGGTAGGCTCGAGCTGTGTTCCCTCTGTGTGCAGGTCTGGCAGTGGACTACTTCAACGAGCGCCTCTACTGGGCCGATGCCAAGCTCTCTGTGATTGGCAGCGTGCGTCTGGATGGCACGGACCCTGTGGTGGCCATCTCCAACGTCAAAAACAGTTCAGTACCAGCACTCGCTCTGTTTTTTCTCTTTTACTATTAATGGGGTCATTTAGGATTAGGGCAACATTATATAAAAAGTGTGCAGTTTTGATATTTCATACAGTTCCAAGGATGCAGTGTATGACAGTTAAAAGGTGTTGTGATCATGTGTTTTGCTGCGAGAAACACTTATAAATCAGAGCTGTCTGCGCTGTAGATCTCCTCCACCCGTTCAGCATTGACGTCTTTGAGGACTACATCTACGGCGTCACCTACATCAACAACTTTGTGTTCCGCGTCAACAAGTTTGGCCGGGGCACAACGGAGAACCTGACCACGGGCATCAACCACGCCACTGACATAGTGCTCTACCACCGATACAAACAGCCTGAGAGTGAGTGTGTGGGTGTGCGGGTGTGTAGAAGAGACGGTGTTTGTTGTAGTTGTAGTACATTATGTAATCCTCGAGCTGGTCTTGATATTTGGTGTGTGCAATAACATCTACTTGAGCCATCTTCTCGAGCATAATAGTGCAAAATAATAAAAAGGCGCAGCTGCAAATATAATTTATGTAACAAAATGAAGCATTATTGTACTGTAATAAATAATCAAGACAAGAAGCCTTGAAAAGAAAGAAACAGATGATGAAGTCTGTGAGAGCCTCAAAGTTCACATATAGCCCTGTCGTGTGTGTGTGTGTGTGTGTGTGTGTGTGTGCGCGCGCATGCGCGGATGCTAGGAGTACACACAACCTTTTTAAAGCTGTTTTACCAAATATGAGCATGTTTCAGACTGTTCTGTGTGTGTGTTTCAGTGGCGAACCCATGCGACAGGAAGAAGTGTGAGTGGCTGTGTTTGCTGAGCCCCAGCGGTCCTGTGTGCACCTGCCCTAACGACCGTGTGGCTGATAACGGCACGTGTGTGGAGCTGCCCCCGGCCACTCAGACCCCCTTCAGTAAGTCTGCTCTCACTACAGCTGTGAGAGAAACACATGACTGATGCCTGTGTGTGCACATAACCGTACAAACACCTCACGTTTCATATCAGCTGCAAGTGTGTACTCCTCGTATTGAACTTGCGGGAAGGTTGTTTTTTTTCTTCTTTTTCTCATTTTTTAGATAAAGTTGTTAAAGCTTCAAATGTTTGTAGCTTTCTATATTTCTATATACCTGTCTGTTTCTATTAGTGTGTCTAACTCCTGTCCCCTCTGTCTTTATTTTTTATTTATTTATTTATTTATTTTTATCTCTCTCTCTCTCTCTCAGCCGTCACGTGTAATGTTCAGTGTCTGAACGGCGGCAGCTGTTTCCTGAACGCTCGCAGTCAGCCCAAGTGCCGCTGCCCCACCAGCTACAACGGCGAGAGGTGCGAGATTGACCAGTGCAGAGACTACTGCAAGAACGGAGGAACCTGTTCCCCATCACGCACCGGTACACACACACATGCACCCGCATTAATACCAAGCCACTCTGTAATAAACACATTTACTGCATGTTCAAACTCTTGTCTATTCTTAAACCATGTCAAAGTCCAGTGTCCTGGTGAATGTCGCAGTGTTTGTTGTGGTTATTAGACTGTAGAGTTTCTCTCGAGCGATGCTGGACTTCAGCAGCAGTGTCTTTTGTGTTGCGATGCTTTTGCAAAACCGTAGCAGTACACTTCTCCTACTGCGACCCGGCTGCGCTGTGCTAGTAAATTAACATGCGGCTCATGTATCTCCGGCCTCTAGGTGCTCCTACGTGCCGCTGCCCGACAGGCTTCACTGGGTCCAACTGTAACCAGAACACATGCAAAGACTACTGCCAGAACGGAGGCACCTGCACTGTGAGCCTGGGGAACCAGCCCATGTGCCAGTGCCCCAATGACTTCCTGGGAGATCAGTGCCAGTACAGTGAGTGTTCATGCCCAGTTCAGACGGCTTTTGCAAAAACAGGCTTCATCGAACGCCATCTCACTGCCTTAATGAGTCAACGTGAAGCGTGAGGAATATTTATATCATAAGTCTGAGTACCTTATGGAAACAAATGATTCCAATAATTACATGGTCATTTATTAACATAGGTGTTGACCTTTTATCACTCTGTAGCTGCTGTATAGTTCCAAAAACGGTCACTCCAGGAGTGACTTATTGTCTGGAAAAAGTATGCATGTTGGACCCAACCTCAACAGGAAGGCAGATTTGCAGAGAATTTGCTACTGTATACCCCTTATAGCCTGAAGAGACAGCACACACATGTCCACAGCACCATTCAGTACGTTTCTTCACTTCCTGAATCTTCCTCCCCCAGGTCATTGTGAGGGCTTCTGTGTGAACGGTGGCACCTGCCAGCAGACAGCAAATGGCACCAGGCAGTGCCGCTGCCCCGCGCAGTTCCTCGGCCCCACCTGCGGCCTGGACAAGTGCATGTACTGTGGCCAGGGCAAATGTTTGCCTCATCGCTCTGATGGAGTGGCGTGCAGGTACAAATCACATTCTCTGTTGCCGCTCTGTAATATTTTCTCTGATAATAACGCTCCATCACTTGTGTTTTACGCTGCCATTATGTGCTCGTCGGATGATCCTACTTCCCACTAGCAAAGTCGTAATTACCAAGTCTTTCTGTTCAAGTGCACTGTTAACAGTTAACCACGAATGCAAATCTGTTGGGGGTTAGGTAAAGGCAGTATTGTCGAATTAGTGCTAATTACTAAGTGCATGCTGTTTTTGTGTAGCTGTGCTAATGACAGGATACAGCCCAGCTGCTACAGCTGCAAAGACTTCTGCATCAACGGCCAGTGTTCGATAGACCAGCGCACCATGCTCCCACAGTGCAAGTAAGAGCCTCACACCCAGACCTTCACATCCACACCACAGACCGTCTCGCACTCGAACACACACACGCAACACGGTATGCTTTTAACTTTGTTGTGGACATTTATTGCATCCACTGTCGAGCCTTAAACTCGCACAGATCTTTTTAAGACCGTAAAATGTTTTCCGTGTTAAAAAATAAGTTGCTTGACATGCGATTCCACAAAAAAAGGTCATTAGGCACGTCCATCCTTGTCAAGAAATCCAGAATCAATTCATATGCAAATTAGAAACACCCACAGCCCAACATGTGCCAGCCCCCCTGCATTTGCATATTGAAACATGATTGGCTCTTATGCTTATGACGCAATAACACTTCGCAAATTTTAGCTTCCTAAAAGAATGTGGCAAAACCACTGCAGTGACAATTTTCGCACTCAAATGAATTCCCTCGAGAGCATTTAAGCGTAAAACCTCATTTTATAATGTTTAGGGGGACGCTACGGTTTCTTCTAATCCAGAGGAAATTAGTGTTGACAGCGAGCAGGTGTAAAAGTGTGTGTGTGTGTGTGTGTGTGTGTGTGTGTGTGTGTGTGTGTGTGTGTGTGTGTGTGTGTGTGTGTGTGTGTGTGCTTGCAGGTGTCCTTCAGGGTGGCTTGGCTACCGCTGTGAGCTCACTGCCTCTTCTACGGGTTCAAGAGACTCTGGGAGTAAGTGGTTCTGTGTGCGTATAATGTCATCGCTGCTGTAAGTGTGACCTCTAAAGCAGTATCTAAAGCGTTCTCTCTGTGTGCAGACGCAGCCTCGGTGATCATCCCGGTACTGCTGCTCCTAATACTGGCACTGCTTCTAGTCGGCGCCATCTTGTGGTATAAGAAGAGAATGCGTGGGTGAGTACATGGTCTGTCAGTAAGGATACAGAGATGAGGAGCAGGGCCTACGTGTCTCACTCACATATCCCCCAGCTTTAAAGCCTTTATTTACTGATCAGTCTCAACGCACTGTACTCACTCACTCGAGCTTTCTTTTAGCACTCACTTTAACCGCCCATCTCTCCTCTTTCAGTCTATCTCAACACCCTCTGTCTGTCTGTCTGTCTGTCTGTCTGTCTGTCTACACTCTTGAAGAAAAGGGTTCTTTAAGAGTTCTTTGGATAGTTAAGGGTTCTTTTGCTTCATAAAGGGGTTTTACATGGAATCCTCTCTCATAGGGCAATATTCTGTTGTGTTCCTCTGTTTAAGGAATCCTCCAGAGGGACAAGCAGAAGAACCTTTAAGGGTTCTAGATATTAACTTTTTTTTTGTAATAAGATTCTTTCTGTCTGTCTGTCTAGTCAAATAACTTTTTAGGGTTCTAGATTTAAAAATAAATTAATTCTAAGAGTGTATCTATCCTCCCATCTATGTATCTGTCTGTATCTAGCCAAAGAACCTTTTAGGGTTCTAGAGTTAACCTTTCTATCTATCTATCTTGTCTGTTGATTTTGTCTCTCTTTCGATCTATCTATTCATCCATATCTATTTATCTACCTGTCTCTCTCTCTCTGCGGTGTGTGTGTGTGGGGGTAACTGTGTGTCTCTGTCTCCCAGGTCTTTGAGGCGGGCCAAGCCCAGCTCCAGATGCTTGCGGTAACTCTAACTCTCTAACAGCAGGCTTCCATCCTCCATGTGTCCTCTCCTTCCATCCTCCGCTCTCCTTCCCTCAAAGTGGTGTTTCTCCCTCTCCATCTCTCTCTCTCCGTTTCTGTGCCGTGGTTCTACTGTGCTTCTGCCTAGATGACCTGTTAGAACAGCTCTGTTGACTGACGGCTGAATTAGATGGACTGGCTGGGGGCAGGATGCAGCAGTGGGCTGTGTTCTGTTTGTCTGTACCCTCCCTGTCGTGTGTGTGCGTTAGTGCGAGTGTGTAGTGGCGTCATGCTCGTGTGCTGTAGCTCATGGACTGTAGTGGGTCTTGTCCTGTGGATATCCAGCTTTCTGAGCCAGCAGCGTGGACACACCCTCTGGCAGTGTTCTCCTGAAAGCTATTGGATGCTCCTTCAAAACGTTGTTCCTCACACGTGTGTGTGTGTGTGTGTGTGTGTGTGTGTGTGTGTGTGTGTGTGTGTGTGTGTGTAATAGATGTCCATGAGTAGCTTGGGTCCAGGCCTTCTCGATATTGTGCAATGTGTATATTCTTAGGCCAACTGTTTGCTAAACATGTGCTTATTGAAGTCACGAACAGGAACTGAACGTGTGTGTGTGTGTGTGTGTGTGTGTGTGTGTGTGTGTGTCCACAGTGCTAAGGGATTCCAGCACCAGAGGATGACTAATGGGGCCATGAATGTAGAAATCGGGAATCCTGCGTATAAGATCTACGAGGGAGAGCCTGATGATGATGCAGGGGAGCTGCTAGACTCAGACTTCGCTCTGGACCCAGACAAGGTGATCATCACACCCGACACAAACAGACTACATTCATGCATGTTCATGATATGTTCATGCCGGATGCTCGTTTATTGAGGTTCGCAAAACCACTTTAATTAAGTAAAGTAAAAGCACCCTTTATCGACATGTCTGCTGTTTTCCGTCTTTTGTAACTGTTTTATTTAGAAACTGTACACTGCTTTAATCGAGGTTAAAGCAGTGTGTGTAATATGTGTGTGTAATTATATGTTACTATTTGGAGAGAAAAAAAAAGTATTATAAAAGTATTATATTTACTTATGAGTATTTTCAGCTGCAGCACAGAATTCAGATTTTTTCACAGACTGTCACTATTAAGGAACAACTTGAGAACCGATGTGCAAGGTATGAGCTTCCTGCTAGCAAGCAGACTTAAAATAAACTATAAAAGGTATAATTTCAGCAGAAGATGAGGGCAGTTAGCCCACCACGGGCAAATACCAATTTCGTTCATTCTTGCTGTGTCGATGACGAGTGACCTTGTGTAGATGATAAGGATACAGTTTTTTTATAAAGCAGTCACAGCGCTATAAACATATTTATGAAATAAACAGCAAAGTCTTTTGAAATGTTAGACTTTTTGTCATTCAATGACGATAGTATCCAGACGAACTTTACATTTAGGGTTGTTTAGAGTGCTAAACCTCTTATTATTCAGCCTTAAACGTTTTTAAAAAAAAAATAAAATAAATAATAATTTGTTGATTGTAGGTGCCTGTTTGATTGTTTTGGTAGGGTACAAGTGCAGTGCACAGACTTTTCTTCACTTTAATTGACTTAAACTAACCCTAGAAACCTCCAAGAGAACACGGTACAGTCAATATGTCAAGTCCGATGTGGTTTCATTTTGTAGGGCAAAATGTCAGCAGCAGCTGCTGAATGGCATGAATAAACAGACAAAGCTTAGTAGAATCAGTTATTTTTTATTTCTTTATAAATCAACCCGCATCTAAATAATGAAGGACATGTACTACATGCGATGTCCAAGAGTGAAACGTAATGCATTGTGCCTCTTAACCAGGCTGTCAGGTCGCTCCAAACTGAATTAGCGTCAGCATCACTTGTTTATACACGTCATTGTGTAACGTTTGTATAAAATTGATTTTTATATTGTAATAAAATCCAAGAAAAGAGCAAACCTTTTGCGGGCCAGACGCTGTTGAAATGGAACCAAACGCAGGTAGGAACTGAAGTGAGAGGAGAGAATTAAGGGGACATCAGGCAACCCGTGCCATTGGATTGGTCAGAGGAACTTGCGACAGCCAATCATTTGGATTTGTTGCTTTACTGCGTCATAAGTAATTTGCCTAAAATTGAGAATATCTCAATATCTTTGAATGGCGTTTGTTGCTGTTGGCCAGAATCACAGCTCTGTTGTGCACTTGCATGTTAAATGAAGGCTCTCCTGTCGCGCTGACGCTAGTGTGACTGCAGGGTTACAGCAGTGATTTGATTATGACTACATAAAATACATTTTACATGGGTTAAAGTCTGAACAACAAATCATAGATCCTTCCAGAAATACAGCCATAATCTTTATTTAAATTGTAATAATGGGTTACAGTTGCAGTTTGGGCGGGAACTGTGATCTGATCTTTGATGGTTTTAGTGCTATTGGGAACTTATGGTCAGAGACTGCACAGTTGACAGACGCTCGGTTTGTCCCACTGTCCCCTTTAACCTTTAAAAAAAAAAAGCAAATCTAATTAGCACGGTGAGCAGAATGTTTGCGTTTCAATACCACTGATCTAGTAATGTAAGATTAGCTCTATCGCTCGGTACCCGCTGACCTCTGCCCGTCGTTTCCCCTCCAGCCCACTAACTTCACCAACCCGGTGTACGCCACACTCTACATGGGCGCCCACAACAGCCGCAACTCTCTGGCCAGCACGGACGAGAAGAAGGAGCTTCTGTCTGCAGGGGACGAGGACATGGGCGACCCGCTAGCGTAGAGTTGACCACGCCAAGCTGTGCCAGCCCGCAGACCCCCATGCCTTTACACATCGGAAGAAAAGCAACAAGAGAGCGAGAACACTGTACAAAATGTAAAAAAAAAAAAAAAAATATGAAGGACTACTTTTGTATGTGATTGCAGTATTATATTTTATTCTTTGAGGAAATCCTTCCGGTCAGAAAAAAAAGGAAAACATTTTTCTATGCCTTTTTTTTTTATTTTATTTTAATCTTTTTTTTTTCTTTTTTTTTTTAAATCATTACTCACCTAGCCAACCCTCACTATCTCTCCCCTCCATGTAGCCTCTACCTCTGTGCTAAATGAGATGCCAACAACAGAAACAGCTCTAGAACAGCTCTTTTTTTTTTTTTTTTTTTTGTATGAATTGTATAGAAGTCAAGGAAATAGCCAAGATTTTTTGTTGTTGTTGATGTTGTCAGTGAGCCAATAAGGAAGAGGAGGAGGCGGGCTGAATCCCGAATCTCTAACGGTACAGGTGTGGGATCAGTCCGTATCCCGGTGTGTGTGTATCAGTACTGCTGGAGGAGAGGTGTGTGTATGCGTGTGCAAGGAAACATGCTAAACTAGGCTTATGATTGTCTTACTCATTGCACAGATTGATTTTATATATATTTACATAAATATACGTTTTAACACGAGTGTGTGACGAAATATATACGCAGGAGTACGAGCAGGCAATTGGACAGCAGGATGCAATGCTTTTGAGTGGTTCTCGAGAATGAAGACCGTCACAGATGCAGTGATGAATAACTGAAAGAATGAATGATGTGATGAAAGTGCAAGTAGTTATTTTTACGAGAACATTCCAGGGTTGTGTATTTGTGGCCTTTGTGCGTCTGTAAGTGTATCAGCGGTTGGGACGTCCAAGGGAACGTGTCGTCTGAAGCAAGAACGAGACTGATTGGTCAACAGTGTGCGCTTCTCCCCTGACGCTGCGTCTTCCAGGAGGTCTGGGACCATGAGGAGGGGAAAAAAGGATTGTCAAGCTGCTTCTGCTCAGTGGGATTTCAAGGGCGTGCTTTTGCAGACCACTTCAATGGGAACTTCAGTGTCTTATTTTTGCTTTTAATAGTGCAGTGTCTCATGATTTTGTTTTTAAAGCTCTGTAAGTGCATTCTGCTGTGTGCGTGCGTGCGTGCATGCGCGTGTGTAGAGTCTGCGGACTCTGTTGCCCTCCTGCCCAGACTCACTGCCTCGCTGCTACCCATTACAATTGCCACAGAGAAAGTGAACTTTTCCACAGACTAATGCATGTAACACGAAAAAGTTAACATGTTAAGTGTTCACTCGCTGTACACGTTCCACGTCCGCTTTATTTTACACCATCCAGTGTAATTTTAGTGAAGTCCGAAGTCCTTTATTTTATTTTATTTGTTTTAATCATCATAAACAGCAACCGCTTACACACAGACCTACAGACATTTCGGTACTCCTGTTGATTTTTTGTTTTAATTCTGTGGGGGTTTTTTTTGTTTTTTTTTATATATATACAGAATAATTAAACTGCTTTTTTATAGTAGAAATGCATGGTGGCTCAGCCTTTCTTTTGGAGAGACAGAGTAACGTTTCACTATTTTTTTGCTGGAGAACTTCATAAACTAGAGAAAAATAACGGATATTGTTATAATTACGAAATAAAATCAGTGTGTACAGAAAAGAAATGTGGCTTCTGGTTCAGTGCCCTGCTTCAGATCTGAGAAGTCTTGAGAAGGAAAACGGCCATCAGCAACCCAATTAAAAGTGCAGTTTGGAATGTTTTAAAAAAAATATTTCTAGACCTAGAATAATCATAGAATTGTAAAGATATTGCCATGCAATGGAATTTGCTACTTACTTCGTTTCAGGTTTCTGTTAACATATTTTTGGGCTGGAAATGAACTCTGCCCCCAGTTAAAACACAACCGCTCAGATCTGCCCCTATTCCTTAAAAGGCACCTCATGAAACAGATGTAGTTTCCTCAGAGGAGGTGGTTTTTTGATGGGGGGGGTAGGGGGCTTGTCAATGTTTTCATTCTAAGTGCAATTCAGCTCGCAGGCAGCAGGGGGCTCTAAAACATTACAAACTGCGCCTTTAAATGTTTTCCATTTCCATCAGTGAATTGTATGAAACACAGTCAGGATCAGGAACATTTTACTTTTTATTTGTGCTTCCTCTCACAAATGGGATAGCCTAAGCTTATACAGTGATGTGGTATTTCCTTAATTGAGTGGTCATGTCATTACATTCAGCACATTCACCTTCTTACATGGTACAGTTTCTGTAAAAACAAATGACACATAATTTAAGAGACGTGTAAAAGACCCACAGCGAAAGGGCTAGTGTTGCGCCCTCTAAAACACAAAGGCAATACAGTATGTAGTGTGTTAGTCCCTTTTTACGTCTGCCTATTCAGGATAATCTCACCAAATCATTTTGTTGCCTAGTGCAAAGGAAAGCCATTCTTCTCTGATAGCTTTAGGATTCCCGAATACAGAAGAATCATAACCATCCAAACCAATTAAAGCCCGTTTCCATTTCTGAATAAATCAGAATTGTCCTTCACTTTGGCATGGAGATGGTGCTGTGTATGATGAAGGCTCTGTTTAATTTGGGGGCTGTAGAACCTACTTCAGTGTAGCCTTCATGATTTTTGGTGTTTAACCATAAAGCACATACATGGAACATTCATTTTAAGAGAATAACCAAAATGCACCTGTGTGTGTAATGTGCAGCCTGCGGCTTTAGTACAGGTGCATTCAGGAGCACGTTAGTGCTTTAATAAACAAAAACGGTATATACAGTCAGCTAGAACTGTTGTTAGTTTTACACTTTAGCGCAGTTTAGAGGGCTGCAAAAAGACAGCAGAACTGCTAATGCCAGGCACGTACATAGTCACCTGTTACAATACAACAGGTCCTGAATAGCAAAGACCTAACCTTGAAATCGTTTTAAATTCACAATGCATTGCCTATTTACAGTATTTAAATGTATGTTATACAAAAAGGATCAGTACAAAATTATGATAGTCATCTACATTGGCTAAATATTTAAGCAAATAATACTGTCTCAATAAAAAGGCACTTCTTTAACAACAAAATGGAATATGAGGTTCGGTCTGACGAGCTTAACCCAAGCATTGGTAATAATCATGCTGTGTAATTATCCGCAGAGAAAAAAAAGAAAGAAAAGAAAAAGCTCTGGGTGGCGTAGATGGCCACGGCTGTATCTCCATCAGTAAGAGTCTTGCTTAGATTGAACAATGTGAAGAAGCCCATGTTGTGCTGGCAGTGTGTGTGTGAGAGTGTGTGCGAGACATCCTCCTGTCCTCTCACACACTGCTCTCCGGGAAGTGCCTTTTTCCCTTTTCCCAATACGGCCACACACTGACGCTCTCTGGGCTTTGTGTATGCGAGTGAGTAAGGAAAGGGTGGGAACTTTTTTAACATCTGTGCTTTTGTAGCTTTGTTGAGGGGAAAGGCTCCTCCGATCCAAAAAAGGATTTTGCATAAATAAATAAGGACTCGCCCCACCCACTTAGAAAACGAACGCCGTTTGGTTTGGTCCTGGCCTACACTCCGTCACTGTGATGTGCAGGGAGATTAGCAGAGGGTGGAGGGGGTCAGGGGGTCTTTAGGGTCGCTTCCACCCGTTTCGGATCACCGCGTCAGCTCGCAGGAACGGCTGGCTTCGGAGATCTGCGGGTGGGGAAGGGACACCGTTAGAGCAGGGAACACTCCGGTTAACAGGGAGCACAAAAACTGCACGAGACCTCTCGAAATATATTTAATCTGGATACATTTTGTAACAACATCTATGAAGCTAATATTCATAAATCACTGTTATTTGCTTAGAGCTCTTTGTATGCAACTCTAATAATGCCTTCTATAAAATACTAGAAACAAAACCTTAATGACGTAAACACCATGTAATTGCCACTATTCATCACACACTAGCGTTCATAAGTTTGGAATCAATGTTTTCAGTAATATAAATAGGTTTCAGATGCATTTATAAAATGATTGTAATATGATTGTAGTGTTTTATGCACTTTAGGTTTCAAATCATTTGTAGAAAGCTGTAAAACAACATGTGTCCAGAATGATGACTCCAAAATGTCTATGAAATTTTATGCATCAAGAGTGATGTTAATATAAACATTAATATCCAGAATGCCTCTTTTTTTGGAAAGCGGTGATCAAATCTTGAAGTGGAGACTTAAATAATAAACTGGAATTATCTATGTATAGTCATTTCTCCTTTATCATTACATTTTTATCATTTAACATTTTAAATGACTTTTAAATAACCTTTTCCCCAAAAGACTTTAAATCCCAAACAAAACCTCTAAAAAGAGCTTTAGGTTTGTGGTTTAGATTAGATATATTACATCTACTACATTATATAAGAGTTTAGTGAATAGAATAATGACTGTTCATAAAATATGACAGGTGACCCAAAACTTTTGACCGCTAGTGTAGTGTTTTATAGTCAGGCAAAATAAGAAAAAAAAAGAGAGTCATGATCTTTGAGATTTGTAACAAGTACTTGCAAAGGTAAAAAAAAAAAGGGTTTCTTTTTTCCCATGTAAATCTAATTGAGTAAGAGTACAAGTATTAATTTACAATGAAACTTGCGTAAAGTCCCAAAGAATGATTCTTAAATATAAAAGCAACAAAGTGCATTTACTATCTAGCTGCGTTCTCTTCTGCTGTGCTGTTAGCTGTTCAGGTCATTGATGACCTGTCCAGCCTGTGGTTAAGTTGATTAGTCTATTATCGTACATTTTTTTATTATTATAGGTCTTCTTTGATTAGCTGCTTTGTGACTTGTTTGTAGCTCCTGATACTGAACACTCACTCAAGCCTGTCTGTGTCAGAGTGTGTTTAGTTGCATCTCTGTCCTTTCTGCAACTATTTTGCACTCTCAGTAAGACACTCAGTTTTGTAGCACACTATAACTGTTGGCTCGTTTAACAGCTCTGTGCTTAGATAGTATTCCGTCTCACTTATTCATCACTTTGGATAAAAGCTCCTAGCACGTGTAAAAGAAAATGTAAATGTAAACTTCTCAACGGCATAGCATCATTGGATTCATTTTTATGTCAGTGTATGTATTGATCGGAACACTCTCAATGATATCATTATAGCGTTTTGATAACCATTTAACTTAACACTATAATGCATTTGGGGGGAAACTGGCTTCCGAACAACTATCTGATACCTAGTTACTAGTCACTTAGCTTCATGTAAAGCTGAACAGATTGCAACTGAAAAATCTGATCTACAATACCAAAATAATCTACAAAACATACAGCCATGTTAAAAGGGGTTGTGTATATTCAGTTTACATAGCTGGGGACATTGGTACTGTGCATCATTCCGCACATGCTTTGCCCGAAAATAATGAGAACTGCATTCTGTAGTATTTTTTTGTGACTCGTGTGTGCAGTGGCTTTTTCTAGCAAAAAAAATCAAAATAATTTTTTATTATTATTTTTTTTTTTTTCTTCTCTTCCAAGTATGATACTAATATTTGAAGAATTAGCATCAAAAGAAGCTCTTGGTTTTTATTTATTTCTATTTAGCCCGGAAGCCTTTTTGAAACAGTTACAACTCATAAGATAATCTCGTAAATTCCACTTTTTTGGTTTCCACAAATGCCATTTTTGTGAATCTAGGTCTTAGTGTTTTTCTCTACATGTACAATACAGCTCACGTCGATTTTTTTCAGGCAGTGCAGTTGATGTTAATGTCATGTGAACGTCATGTGAACGCAAAGACCGGTTGTATTTCATAACAGGTTATGTCCAGAGACTCTTTGATAAAAAAAAAATATACCAAATGGAACAGATCAAATCACAAGTACAATTCACCATTTTGAAATATTGAAAATTTGCCACATTTATTTTTTTAAATAAATCACTGATGAAATTAAAAAACATAGTGTGCATTGCTTGTTGAAGTATAAGGATGGCGGGTATTTACAGAATGTACGTACATTAATCCATTAGTTGCTCAGTAGGTAAAATCGTAACTAAGAAAGGCCAGTGAATGTAAATAACTAATAAATCTTATTGAAAAGATGTTACCCATTAGGCTTAGTGCAACTATCTATTCAAAATCAGTATTCAGGTTTTATGAATTCCTAAACAAAATTTTTTAGAGGACAGGAATCGGCTTTTGTAATGGCTGTCAAAACTGCTAGCACACCAACCAATAACCACTGTTGACAAATAAATGAAAGAACATTCAAAAGTTCTTACATTTGATTTTGTAACAGATAGCGTTTTGTCTGAATGAACAATTTCTCGTGCAAAAAATAAATAAATCAGTAAGCGTTTAAACAAACAGAATTGCTTTGATTGCAAAATTCTAAACATGGGGAGAAAAAAAATAAATCCAGAATCTCCCTGATAAATTCAAACACGAGTCTAAACAAATCGAGACCTTGGAATTATAAAGGTTTTATCTGACAATTCTGTGAGTTTAAGTTACTGGCCATAAAGTTGAGATCCTCAATAAGGTCAAGGCAGACACAACTTTTCAACTTAGCTTTTTTTGTACACTTTTATGGTCTCAATGTGTAAACCACATAAGACAGCTTCATAGGCATATCAGACAGACTTAAGGCCCTCACATGGAACTTGAAAAAGGCCTAATGCTCTTACATGTGCGTACACACAACAAAATAAATATAACCTCACGGTGTGCACCTCCATCAACGGCGTCTTAGTCATCAACATCAAAAAGCACATACATCTATTTGTTGACCTTAATGATCAGACTGGATACCGTTACAAAAACGGCCATCAGAAGCCAATTTGATTACAACAAAGATGGCCTACTCGAGTTACGCAAAGCAGGCTCTGCTTTTTCAGCGGATGTTCTCTTCTCTGCATGCATCTAGTTTTTCAGACCGAACTAAACCCGAGTCCTTCTCACCATGCTCATCTATAATCCCAATGTTCTCCAACAAAGTTGAAAACTAATAAAAAGGTCACACAAAAGGTCAAGTGTTACCTGCAGGAGAGATGATCAAGATCAGTAGCACCAAAGCACCAGTCTTCTGAAGCCCCATACTTCCTCAGTGGATTTCAAAGTCCCAGCTATTAGTCCTCAGTGGACACTGGATTTGTCTCGGTATTTTTACCACAAACTATACTAGGTCAGGGCCAAGGTCAGACGTTTAGGAGTTTGGCACACACACTTACACAAGTGTTGTTGAAAGGCCTCTAAACAGCTGTGCGGTAGATTCCACTGCTTCTTTGAAGCGCTGAGCTCAGTCTGGTGACAGGAAGTGGCTCCTCCGAGCTCCACCTGGTGATGCGGACGTCCCACCTACCCTACGACATGGCTGTTGCTGAAGACTGACGTTTTGTGGCCTACTTTCTGAGACTTCCGCTGCAATTATATGAAGTTCTATGGGGCGGTGAGGATTAGGAGAATGGGTGCTGTATACAGGGGGGGAAACAAGGGTCACGAGACAAGAAGAGTGAGCCAGGTTAGGGGTCTCCCTTCAGAGCCTTTACACCTTTTGTTCTTGGCCTTGCTTTCGTAGAAGTTTAAAAAGCACTTTGGCGCACAAGTAATGTGAAACGGGGACTTCTAAACAGCATCTCCTCGCTGACCAAAAGCGCCGGAATGCAGGATAAAAGGGTGCGTGTTAAATCAGCAACACATTGTGGTTTGTTAACATCAGTTAAATTTTATTTATATTTATGGGCTGTCACATACCACACTTTCCCTCCTTTAATTATTTATTTATTTATTTATTTATTTTTAAACATCAGCATCTGCAAGAAAACCAGTTATTGAATGAAACTTTTCTGAAAATTACTAGAAATGAAGGCCTTAATTAGTATTAATAGTAATACTAATATAAAAACTAGCAATTGTGCAAAGTGCAAAAACTGATCATGAATGATTTCATCCAAAAGATTGACTTCCTGGATCAGGTCTAGTTTGTGAAAATCATAGACCTTGTATGTACATAAATGTATATCAAAATCATTTTGAAGCAAAAAACTTCATTGAACAGCATTATTTAAAGTGTATATACATATAAAGCGTGGGTTAAAATGATTGTATCAAAAATATTATTTCGCAAAGAATTTTGCAAAATGCCACACAATCAACGGGATACATTCCTTAAAGTGAAACTAAAGCATTTCATTTGTTCAATAACTGTCGTTCCATGGAGCCACTTCTGAAAAGTCCATTCATCTTATGGGGTCTTCGTGATCAGAGGCACTGTAGGACACCACCTGTTTTTCACAAAACAGCATCTGCAGTGAGATATTTTAGACATATTATACAGTCGCAGATTTGATAGTAGTGAAAGGACTTTTTAAAATGGATATTGTTGACCTGTAATGTGATCTTGATGGAGCTTTATAATCAGGACAAAATATCATACTGCAATTTCAATGTGACAATATTTTACATTATGTTTGTCATACTGCATGAATACCTGATTCATCAATATTACAAATCACAATATTTTTTATTGTGGACACCTAAAATATTGTCACGACCCCTGTGATCCATTTGTGAGGAAGGAGTATCGCATGTGTTCTGCTCAGAGAAGGAAATCCCATAGTTCTTTTCACAGGATCTTAAAAATATATAATACTGTGAAAGTAGTGCAAATACTGTGGGGTAAATACAGTTAAACAGTACTTGGTACTCACAACCTCTTCAGAAAGTATTCAGGTATAAAATCAGGGTTTAATTGCCAGTACGTTGAACTATCCCCCTAAGGCCTAAGCAATTTAGCCTTTAGGTGATCTGAAATTAGAGCATTCAAGTGAAAAATAACACACATCACTCACAGGGGTGCGCCTTAAAATGGGGTCGCTTTGTAGTAGTCCTCGGGTGACACCATCTTCACCCCACCAAAGTAGTCCAGCACCCAAACCTGGCTTATGTTCATTTTAGCAAAGAACCAGTTGTGGTCAACCGGCCAGTCGATCATCTCAGTATGTCTGCTGAACAGCACCTTCTTTGCAAATTCAGCTTCTGTACCGTTCACCTAAAAACACCAGAAAAGAAATGAAGATATTTATTCGTAGGTTTCATTGACGCGACATGATTTCAGAAGCTTTAATAAACATTTGCCGCTGGAGATCATTTTGTTCATACATCATTCTTAATTTTATACAAATTCGTACCCACCAACTATAAATTATGCATCTCTTACCCTATCATTTTCAATCTTAACAAAATACTAGCTTGTTAGTTGGGTTATTCGCAACCTGTCTGCCGCGTTTCATTCAAGCATGAGGTTTTTATTTCGCTTTTCCCGGTCATTTTCCTTTTTGCACTCTTTTAGAGTGAGGTTATGGCCAGGGTTTTTTTTTTTTTTCGTTTTATCTCCATTTTTCTCCCAATGTGGTCATTGCCAATTCCTGCCCACTTGCTAGTTCTCCCCTATCCCCCAACAGCTACCAATCAGGGAGGGTGAGGGCTAGCACATGCTTCCTCCGAGACACATGAAGCCAACTACTGCATCTTTTTGAACTGCTGCTCATGCAACATCACAGGGCAGCTGAACGCACTTGGAGGAAAGCGCTAACTGCCCTCTTCCGTAGACATGAGCTCGTAGACATGAGCTCATAGACACTCACGATTGGCTAGTATCGCTCTGATCGACAGGGGAGCGAGAGTAACCCCATCCAGAGAGCAGGACCAATTAAGCGCTCTTGGACTCCCGGCCACGGATGGCTGTGGCTCGCGATGTCTCGACGCTGATTGGGGCTCCCGAGTGGTGAACGCTTTTCTGGGAGGGTTTTTTTATTTTTTTTATTGTGTGTATGTGCTTGTGTGCCTTCTTACCTCCTGTACAGAGCCAGAGAGGATAATGTGGGCACACAGGGGGCTCTGGGGGTCATAACCCTTGTGCTTACAGAAGGGAGTCTGAGCCAGAGACGCAGACATGGAGGCCTGGGGATTCACCTGTGGAACATACATCCAATGCACAGTTTAACAGTTCAACATCACAGCCATGTTGTGGTAAGCCCTTCATTTCTTCATTGTGTCATTTACTCTACTGTACAGCATGTGTAGGTTGATTTTTAGCTCATGAGCTCTTGAAAGTCTCATAAATGAATGAGATGAAATGTTTAATTAACAGTGTCAACCACCTAATTAAAAAATATTTATAGACCATGACGTTAAATTGTAGATGATTAATAAAAAGAGGAGAATGGAGTGTGGGCTTTTTCAGTTCAATCACTGAATAACTCATTTTTTTTAAATATAAATTTTAATGACATTTATCTTTTTATAAGAATACAGAAACCAGGACCTAATGATGAATAGTGGTATTGATTCGTATCAGTATTACTAATTAATTGGTGGACTGAAAAAAACTGGACTATCAGAAGTGTCCAAAGTTAGCTTTCGTTTCTTAGGCAGGGGGACATGTGATGGTTAGATGCAATACATAATGTACCTTTAAGTGGCAAACGCTTAAAGGCCCGAAGGAAGTGGTCACATGCTGTCAGAGATTCACGTCAGCGTTGTGGGTTTGGGGGGTGTAGATAATAAAAATCAGTAAAACGCAGCAGGCTCCGAGAGACTCGTGAAAAACTGCCAAGTCACAGTCATACCGTTTAGCTGACTCACTGGAGTTAGTACGAACAAGTGGTGTGGGCAATTCTTGTTGCTAAATAGCCTTTAGATGTTCTCACATCCTCCATTACAGTCTGGCGTCCCTCTTCTTCTCACCCAAAGAAAGCTCGACAACACGTCATAACAGTCACATTCCTAATAAAACTAATCAGCTCAACAAACATGCTCGCCCTGAGTCGACAGGGGTGTCTTAGAGCAGCGAAAGCACTAAAATGTGCAGGGTAGGGGTACTCCAAGACCAGGGTTTGGAACCACTGCTTTATATCTACTTTATGAACTACGATGAACTGAGCATTCAAAAAAATTAATAATAATCATGCACAATTCTTTTTCTTTTTGTGTCTATAAATTTAGCTTACATTCGTATAATGATGTGGCATTAGTCTTTCTGAACAGTGGCCCGCTGTCCTCAGAACAGATCTAGGGTTAGTGTCTTGTTCTTTCAGAGCCCAATGCCATGGTTCTCAAAGTGGGATCTGTAATATACAGATGAGGGGTAGGGATGTAAGGATGTAAGGATGTAGATCTGGTCCTCGATCAGCACTTTGACTCCAAGCTCTGCAGAATTTTGATGCAGGGATGTCTGAGAAAGCAGGTGCAGGGCCATGGGCCAATCGATCGTGTGCTTGCTTACCTGCAGGTCTTGCACCGAGATCTCCATGCGCGTGAGGTACATGTAGGGGGTCCCGGTGCCGTTGCCCACCGCTCCGTCGCTGATGGAGAAGGCGTTGGAGAACGGCTGCCCCTTCACCGGCTCGCGACTGGAGAGCGTGGCCATGGAGGCCCAGTCGCACTGGTTAACGACGAAGCGCGCCATGCGCGCCACGTCCTCACGCGGAGGGATCTTCAGCAGGTTCGCCGGAACGGCCATAAAGGCCAGCGCGAGCACCAACATCGTCACGGCCATATTGACGCATGTCCACGCACCCTAAGCGTATGTAGCCAGCGGTCATGTGACCAAACAAGTGGTCATGTGACTTTAAAGTCACGCTCTCGTCCATGTTTGGCGCGCAGTGGAGCGCGTGCGCGTGGCGCGTGACTGTCGCGCGGACACGCGCAGCTTATGCTGAACTTAAGTAACCTCGGATCAGGTTATATGGAAAAAAAAAAAAAAAAGTCACCTTTATTGTCACATATACAAGTACAGTACAGTGAAATTGATTCTTCACATATCCCAGCATGTTGGTAAGCTGGGGTCAGAGGTCAGAGTCAGCCATGATACAGCGCCTCTGGAGCAGGGAGGGTTAAGGGCCTCGCTCAAGGGCCCAACAGTGGCAACAATATGGACCATATACTGGACCATATATATAGGCTATACTAACCAATAAGCTGAAGGGCACCTACAAAATGATTCATAAAAAAAATGTTGCCCATGCACCATGCATTATCTCCACATGTTTCTCAGGTGCAGGATGAAAACAATTATTCTATACATTTCAAAAATAGATATTATGGAATGATGTAATCAAAGATAACAGCATGGTAAAGATCGAAAAGAAGCATATTCTTCTTTTCTTCTTTTCTTTTCTTTCTGTTTTTAAATCACACTGACTGTAAGACATGCCTGCCATGTAACTCATCTTTTCAAGCTATTATTCTCGAATGAAATTCAAGTGGAACCGCACAATACAGTATATTCAAAGATAACTTGCGTCTCCTCCATGCGGTATGAAAAAATATATTCTAAATGAATAAACTTATTGATAAAAATACTATTTTATTGGAACGTTTTCGCGTTACAGCCTACTTACCCCCTTCTTGTCTTCAGCATATTAATCAAATATACTTTGATTTTATGCGAGGGCATTTGATAGGCTGTTCACTGTACTATGTTATAAAGTACAACTGTTTTGTACTTTGTGAACAATTGCCAATACATTTTAAATAGCGTTCCACGGGCGTAAAGGAGCGCGATCTATAGATCATACACGCCAAAGCATTTCCGCCTGATTAAAAGTGAGTCGCAGATCATCAGTGCATTCGCTGCATTACTAATTAGGGTTTGGATCTCATTTACGACTCTTATCACGTTGGTTATTGCGCCACAGGTGAACACAGACCAGGTTAAACTCATTATACGCTCTTATTAATATAACGTCGCTGTCCAATGAAAAACATCTATCTCCAAAATTCCAATTTTTCAGGAACATGAAAAAAGACTTGTTCATATCATAAATCGTACACAATAAATCCGAAATTCACGATGTGATGTGTCAGCTATGGTGATTTAGATGTTAACTGCTGTGGGGTAGATGGAGGTTTTTGCCCACATTCCATATATGATCAAAAGTAACGGAGATACATGTTTTTCATTGGACAGCGACGATAAACGCCTAACGCTGCCCCTCAAACACCAATCATCCTGTTGGGTCACTGGTGCTGCTTTTGAAAGGCAAGTGGGTTTAAAACCAATGTTCATTATATGCTACTACTTTGTGTTCTTTCAAAATGCAACGGTTGCATTATTTTCCTTCTTTTGCTGCACTTTATCCACATTACTGGTGTGCTGCGTCTTTTCCCACAGGTTTACTGGATTCACTCTGCGCATCATGTCTGGTCGTGGGAAGAACGTGGTGGCAGCTGCCAATACCGTCGGCCGTGTTGCGCACTTCCCGCGCGTCTCCTGAAGAAGGGCAACTACGCGCAGCGGATCGGTTCAGGCGCCGCTGTTTACCTCACGGCGGTACTGGAGTATCTGTCCGCGGAGGTGCTGGAGCTGTCTGCAGAGACAACAAGAAGCTGCGCATCGCTCCCCGCCACATTCAATTGGCCGTGAGGAACGATGAGGAGCTGAACACGCTGTTCGGTGGGATCACGATCAGTGAAGGAGGCGTGCTGCCCAACATCCAGGCCCAACTGCTGCCCAAGAAGACCAAGTCACCCCAGGAGGCCAACAGCAGCAAGGACGTTCAGTCTCAGGCGTTTTAGATGGTCTCTCATATCGGCACTTGTATATTTTGAAAGATTTGAGTCAATAAAATTTTATATATTTGGTAATTTAGCGTGTCCCATTGAATTATTCCGTGTGTGTGTGTGTGTGGGGGGGGGGGGTTCTCCACTGGTCTTGGACCCTTGTTTGTTAAGGTTGTGACCCAAAAGCAGGAACTCTTTAACCCTTCTAATTTTTCAAAATTGAATGGTGGTGTAATTGGTCAAGATTTCTGGCCCTAAAAACTTGCCACAAATGAAACTGCAACAAGTGCTACAAAGCCATTCAAACAAATGAGCTTAAATCTGGACCCTCCAAAAACAAATCACTGCCTTTGTAATCTTTACTACAGATGGCAATATTATGGTAATATACCCAAACTGAATAACCGGCCATGCGAAGGCATTAAATAAAAGTTCTCTAAACTCATGTCTGACTCTACATGTAGAAGAACACCCCTGAGATGCATTTCTGGGTCTCTACCCACCACATGAGAAACACTGGTATTGCCTCAGGTTTATACCCTTGACAAAACGACTGCTCTTAAGAGTAATGCTAATGTATTCCTGTTGTCCTTACCTCAAACAATCTTTGCTAGTGGTGGGTCAACCATAGACCAGATCTAGGAGTACTTGCTTACCTGTGGACCAGGGGTGTCAAACACTGGTCCTGGAGGGCCACAACCCTACAGAGATTTGTGTTTACTCTCTTCTAACACAAAATTCAGCCCATGAAGACCTTGGGAATTAGCTGATGAGTGAAATCAGGAGTGTTGAATGATCTAGAAAGCTAAACTCTGCAGTGCTGCCGCCCTCCAGGACTGGAGTCTGACACCTGTGCTGTAGAAGATAGCCAAGTAATAAGCAAGCAGTAGTGACAGTGAGTGTGCTTGCATGTAGCCAAGAAATTTTGATGCCTGCAAGAAATCTGATTTTGACAATAATTTGAAAACAGGGAAACTCTGGGTCGAGGGTGTTCTTTTAGTAGCGTCGCTACACGTATCAAAGCTAATAGTTTAATTTGGTTTGCCAGTAGTCATAGGTCATAACGTCAATTTTTAAATCAAGTAACATCTAAGTAGGTAAACTATTTTATTGAGCAAGTATTGAAATGGTGCTGACAACTGCTACATAGTTTAATTTTCTTAACATACACAATCTATAGTTTTAAGCTATCATGTTATGTACTTTTTTTTTCTTCTCCAGGTTGTTTTCACACGACGATGCATTTTCACAGCTTGTCGACCAAATAAGCCGTGCCACTAGTCAGTGAGGTAACAGGATGTAGATGAAGTCTAACAACAACCCACAACCTTTTAAGAAGAAACGCTGATGAAATGCTACATAGTTTAATTTTCTTATCACTTTACACTCTTAAAAAACAAGGGTTCTTAACTTTCTAAAGAGGTTCTACTTGTAACCCTCTCTGATAGGGAAACACACTATTGTAGGGTCCTACATTGAAACGTCAAGGGTTCCCCCAAAGGGACAAAAAGAGTTCTAGATTTAACTTTTTTCCCCTCAAGGGTGTATGGTTGCAAATTTCTGTGATGGTCATTTTTAGTTAAGACCCTCAAGATCACTTTAAAACATGATTTACAGCCTAAACAGGTTTATGTATGTGCGTGATGATCTGTTTTTGCCTGTCCTGTTGTGAAAGAACTAAATGTTCCTGAACATCATACAGGAGAAGTGTTCTCTTCTTTAGCTGATATGTTTAGCCATAACAACTTGTTTGCGTGAAGGAGAGCGTCTGAACCATTGCCCAGCTCGAGGCAGAGACAATCAAAATACAGTCAAAATAAAGAGGAGTAGAAAACTGCGACAATCAGCAGTTTGGGCGATCCTTGCGATCCTTCTTTGGGCTGCTCAGAGGAGCGGTTTCAGCCTGTAGTGGGTCACGCGCTCTCAGTCCCACCAAGACCTTGAGCCACTGTGATATAAAACACACTGTACTTTCTGTTTCACGGTCGTGCTCTCCATACTGCAGTATCTAATAAATCTTTTGAGTGAATTAATAATGCTCTTGCATTCTTACAGAATACTTTCCACGACAATTCTTGGCGACGAGGTTGGGATGGCTATCTCCGACCGCTGACCGTTCCCGGGAAGACTGAGGTTAACCGTGCACAGGGGCTACAAAGGTAGTCCAGGTAAGTCACACTCCTTAAAAAGAGCAGTTGGACCCGCCTAAGATCTTCTGGCAGAGGGACGGTCCAGAAGGATACGCCAACAAAATTTAGGTGATAATTATTTCTTCACTCAAAGAGATAAAAGTGCACATTTGAAATAATAGAGGAATATTTTAGATTTTTACTGATTTTTACCCAAGTTGCATTATAAATGTAAAATCAAGCTGCATATAAAATGAAACATTACTGTGGGTAAATAAATAAAATGAATGAAAGTAAATAAAAGTGACTCTGAGACATTAAAGTTCATGATAATATTTTGAATTTGACTTTGCGTGATGTGGTTTATGTGATATTGAACCTACAGAGTAACTACTGCTAATGTTCACTCTGTCTGTGGATGTATAACATTATACACTCATTAATATTCATTATACACTCATTAATAGTCATTAATAGGCCCTGATTTACTAAGATCCCAAATAACGAGCGCTAATTTGCATGTTCAGTTAATGGGTGTGTTGCAGGATTTACAAAGAATAATTGCGTAAATGAGGTCACGTGTAAAGTCGGGGGAGGAAACGATATTTAAATGTGGTTTTTGTGTGCGCTAATTGTTCTCGATAGTCGTGACGCGTTCAGATCTTTAAGAGACTCCCGGAGGAGTGAAACTGAAACTGAAACTGATTAAATGCAATGGGATGCGTCGAAAAACTTCAAAATACAACATGAATGTAAAATAAAAGCGTGTAGACATTAATGTGCATTTTAAGTATTTGTGAAATTTTTCAATTGCTCTTCAAATGCTGTCGGTATTGGAGGTGTGAACGTACGGCAAATATCTAATATAAAACCAACTTTACTGCGGCAATAATAAATCATCATTTAGAGAAACTTTCTGATTGTTTTGAGACACTAAGGTGTAATTTAGAGAAACTTTCTCATTATTCAGACTCAGTAAATGGTTTAATTTTGTCTTTACCCGTCAGAAACGTCCGCAAATGTATCACCTGCCCTTCAGTCGTATTCATTTACACACAGTCTCTGTTCCTGAAGTGACTTTCAGGCTGCAGTAAATCACACTGCAGGTGATAAATTAATCGATTAGCATTGACTCCTCCCCCTATTTTACACTTTTACATAGAAACGCCCCAAATTACATATTCATTAGAAAGACGTGTTATTTTGCCCATGTGAAAGACATAATCCTCCGTAGAGCCTATTAGTAAATCAGCTTGTACATTTTTTTTGCGGTTGTGATCAAGTTTGTACGAGTTTTTACACACACACACACACACACACACACACACACACACACACATTTAGTACATCAGGGCCTGAATGCGATAAAAAAGGGTTGATTGGATATTAAATAATAAATAAAAACCTTCAATTTAAGAAACTACACACAGACAAAATCAAAATGTAGGGCTTCATCTTTGAGGATGAGTTCAGACTGTTTACACACATTAACACACATTCATTCAGATGCAGGTTCGTCCTAGTGCTCGACTAAATGTCACTTTTAACCTCGGTTAATGAATGTTGATTTTTATTAAACCAGTATTAAAAATGGAGTGACACTTTTCACTTCAGCAGTAGTGTGTTGTCTTCAAGTGATGTCTGTGTGAAAATATAAAACATTAGAGTTCAGTAAAGTTGCATTTATGGAACCCAGATAACAGGAAAAACAGCAAGTAAAGGAAATGATGAAAGAGGCCAACTTGGTTATTTAGCTAAGTAATGGTCAAGTGAGGGTGAAGCTTGCAGGGATTGTGGCAGAACATTCCTGCGGCCTCACGCTTGCCTTCTTCTCCACACTTGTTCGGTTGTAGGAGAAAACACTAGATTTTATCAAACAGGCTTTTAGTCAAATGCTTCAAATCTTTATTCAACAAATGAGAGTCTCTCGCAGGAGAACAGCGCTGGGTCTGGATTCAGAATGCAGAACAACTTTATACACACACACACACACACACACACATTTTTATACTTTTCATCAGGGAGTAAGAAGGTTGAAACTCAGTGCCACACATCATTTATTATTATTTATTTATTTATTTATTTTATTTTACCCCCATTTTTCTCCCAATTTAGTCATTGCCAATTCCCACACACACTAGCTAGTTCTCTCCTATCGCACGACAGCCACCAATCGGGGCGGGTGAGGGCTAACACGTGCTTCCTCCGAGACTCATGAAGCCTAGCACTGCATTTTTTCGAACTGCTGCTCATGCAGCGTCACAGGGCAGTCCTGCACGCTCAAAGGAAAGCGTTAACTGCCCTCTTCCATATGCATGAGCTCACAGACGCCCACGATTGGCTGGTGCCGCTCTCTTAGACTCCCGGCCATGGATGGCTGTGGCATTGTCGGGCCTCGAACTAGTGATCTGTTAGCCCTATCGCCACTCGGGAGCCACGCGCATCATTTCTTGACACTTGCTTTGTTTTCTGTACGCCATCTGGCTGCCTTTAGCCTCAAACATCTTATCCCATGTTCTTGGTTCCTGATAACAGAATGACTACGTGCAAGCATGTTGTTTTGTCTGATCTTCCAGTCTTCAGTTTGTTTAAGAAAAAGGGAAAAGCGGCTGGCTGAGTCAGACATGAAGGCTTCTACACTGCGCATGACATTCTAAATCTACACGTGCACTATATTTACGCACTATATCTACGCACTATATTTTTACACAATGATCTGAGGCATATGGCTATTTAATTAAATCACCTACATATAGTAATATTCAAGATGTGCCCCAGACCTTTAAGATATTTTAAAGATTAAAGGTGTTCTCAATCACAAAAAAAAGTTGTTTCTAATCATGCAATAGTTTTTTGATCACGATTTTTAATCACATACGTCATTACCCATGATATTTATTCCTCAACAGGATGTGGCTCAGTTCTAGAGCCTGTACAAGGTCCTGGGTTCAACATGTACATATAAGTATTAAAGCCCTAGATAGGCGACAGAATGCGCACTATAGAAGCCACTCGGAGGCAAGTGTCCCTCATAGACTTACATTGATTTCCGCCAATTTTCATGGGTCCGTTTTTTAAGATACAGCAGTGTGCAAAAGTCTTAGACATATGTAAAGAACCTCTGTAAAGCCAAAATGCTTTTAAAAATAATAAAATGAAATGTTTCTAAAAACAATTAATAAATCCTATAAAAAGCATTAAAGAGTAAGAAACTAAAATCAGTGTGTTGGTGTTTCAGCCTTTGTCTTTAAAACTGCATCAATTCTCTTAGACACACTGTCGTGCA
>JAOUQW010000016.1:16038634-16052682 GCA_028565825.1 Olivaichthys viedmensis
CAACAGTAAGGCAATTAGAAAATCTCAAACATTTACTGATCAATTTAGTCAAGTTATAAGGAAGCTGAAAAATAAATCCCGAGCTGGCTAAGCTGGTAGCTGGTCAGACCAAGCTGGATTTTTCAGCAGGGCGCTCTTTCATACTGTATGGTATTTTGCAATGTATGAACATCCATTAGTTTAAGGTGTGCATGCAGCTTCAAAAATCAATTAAATAACTGTTCTGGCCCACTGCCTACTACCAACAGTTTCTCCTTAATTTTTCTGCAAGCTCTGCTTTCTCTCCCAACACACAACCTCCTTATCAAACCAGACTGACACCGCTGCTCCAAAGCATATAAACACTAGGATGAAATTTTCATTCCACGTAAACCTCGTAAGAGCAGTGTATTCTTTGAGACCTGCTGAAAAGTGCATTGTTGAAACAAATGTGTGACTGAAATCTGTTCCACACACAAATCCCTCCAAACACACTACAGGGAAAACTGTTCATATGAAAAACGGGCTCTAAAATCCCCATGACACATTAGACTGTTAACAGTTAAACAGTGTGCAGCTGTGGTGTGTGTCCTCGAGGCTAGTGTAACCCATTTTACAATCACTCCTCTCTACACAAGCTCATCAAGTAACCAGGAGCCTTGAGATTCTCTGAAAAACTACAACACCAGAGAAGACACACATTCCAGTAGTGGTAGAATGGGAAAAGAAATGACACAGTCTGAAGCAATTTCTCTTGATACAGTATAATTTTCCTTCCAGGGAACAAAAAGGTCTCTGTTAGTACCCTGTGTCCATCATATTCAGTGTTTCTAGCCGAAGTCCTGCACAGACCTGAAAGATTAAATCCATTTTGGTAGACATCAAACTCCTGCTGGCTGCCAGCACTAAATAAGAACTAACTTTACCAGCGGGTTATCATTTAAGGCAGGGTGCCTATTGAGCAAGTATATGACTGTTATTTTCTTGTCTACTTGAGAGCAAAGACATGGCAATTAGAGCACAGTTTTTTCCAAATAGAAGGAACTTGTTTACAGTCCACTTCATGGTGTAGGGCATGGTCAACCTCCACCCCTTCATCATTGAGGCAAGGTGAATTTGAAGGCCGTTATGATTAGTGCCGAGGTCGCTTTAAAGCAGGCCTCCTAAGGCGCTATGCTCTCAGCCATGTCAACTTCTCAAGGTCACTTGGCGGGTACCAGATGTGAGAGCATTAAATCTATCAGGCCCTAAAACAGTGACATCGCAGCTTCCCTTTCACCTGGCCTTTTGCAAACCCTGCAAGCAATAAATTACTTTAATACTCCGAAATAGTCACTTTCAAAAGCTCTTCAAACCTGATGTCCTTCCTGGGCCAAAATGACCCGTTTAAAATGTTTAGTAAAATTTAATATAATATATATATATATATATATATATGTGTTTGGCTCAAGTTCTCCAATGAACATGAGTCAGTTTTAGAGAGATTAAGTTCAGGTCATTTTGACCTGAGAATAACAAGGTACAATAAAAGATAACATGACTGGTCTTTGGAGATATGGGTGGTTTTAGTCTCCATAACAGTGCTTCCATCTCTTTGTGCACACCTCTGTACGCACCCTTGCCATCAGTGGAATCCCCAAGCAGGTCCGGTGGTTTTATGTGTCAATTCCATCAATATTGTTTATATCGCTAATATAAAACTAAGATATATTGGGTTGTTTAAAATACATTTTTAGAATTCTATTGCTGTAAAAAAAAACTAAAAAAACCCAGCCAGGGTTAAACAGGGCATCCATTTCTAATAGTGAACAGACATGAAATACTGATTGTAAGTAGGTGTAATTTTGGGACATTTCTGTCTGATACATCACAGAACCAATTGTGTCCTAAGAATGCGGAGCACGTCAAATCAAACATAAACAGAACGTTGATACAATTGGTGATGAATCAGACGCTGTTTTAGACACAAGGATGTCCTGTTTGTTTCCTCGGCCAGCCTTGCAGGAGACAAGCAGGCTGCAGGGTCTTGACGGATACACACAAAGCATGATAGGAATGTACATACCAAAAGACCCTCGAGTCTATCAAAAACACATATGTACGAACGCACATATACTTTACAGCACAAACTATGATTAACACACCGGCTATTTGTGTTTCTGGTTTCTGGACTTACCTCGTATAAAAAAGGTCCAGTAACAATTGCAAATATTTACAAGGTCTTTAGGGTCGTAAACAGATGTTGATCTCAAGGGTGGCAAAGCAACAGGACATTTTGGTTAACAAGATACTGAATGATTGAAGGCCTGTACAGGATATACAGCAATATTCAAAATTCTGTGTGTTTTCATTTCATCCCTAATTAATAATTAATACAAAATTTACTCTGTTAATACTTTATCGTTTAAAAATAAAACAAATCTGTTTGTAGTTGTTTCAGAAATCCTTGTATGAAACTGAAATATATCTGAATATCCTTTTCAAATGTTACATTCAAATGGCAACATGTACAGTATGTATGGCCTTCTATGTACTATGCCTTATCACAAAAACTTTTTTTTTAAACTTATATTAGTGAAGAATCATGCAATCCTGTTTGAGAAATGATATTTGACTATCTTGTTTTAGTTTTCATAACTGATTAAATTAAATGTAGTTCTCCTTTTTACAGTATTCTAATTCATCATACCTCCAGAACATCAGCAGATCCTGTATGAGTTTAAAGACCATGTAAAAAGACATTGTGAAAGCACAAAGATACTAGGGTCTACTAGCATCTCATGTCTCTATTTGACAACATGTGCGTATGTGGGCCACAGCAAGCCCTCAGTGTGTGTGGAGAGAAACACATCAGTCTCCGACTGAAACAAGACAAGGATGAGCACACTTTGGGAGAGAGGGGACGATGACGGCGGAACACAGTGAGAGGCAGAAGTGCAGTGAAAAGAAAAAGAAGTGAAGAATGAGGCGGACGTTCCAGATTACGTAATCACGTTATCGCACAGAAGCGAGGAAAACTTAAATCATCACGACAAGTAGATCACTTTGGCATGTCCAGTGAGAGCCGTTTCCTTTGGGCGTGTGTAAATCAACGTGCGTTTATCTGCCGGGCCATTAAGACTTTGCAGTGGTTCCTGTGAGCGAGTGTAGCACAAAGGGCTCTGAGAGGATGAGGCCCAGGCTTTAAAACAACACACCGACAGAGCCTCCATTGTGCCATTTGAGGAAAGCTGTGCTCGGAGTAGACTGAACACAGCTGCACCAGCGCACACTCACACACATGTACGTGTGGATCAATTTCTTCGTCTACGCTACACTGCTCAAAAAGCAATCAGGTGTTAAATTATCAGTAATCAGGCATAGTTTCCTCATAACGAACTTAATTTAACTTAACTTAATTATTATTATTTTTAAAGGGTTTCTTATTGTTATAGCATAGGAGTCATACCATAATAAGGAAATCTGAAATAGTCATACCATTAATGATATGATATACAGGTATAGATGATGATGATATTCATGTTAAAGCCTATTATTCAGTAACTTCTATGAATTATTCAGTATAGTGAAACTAATAGGAAAGGTATGTAGTTACAAGAGCAAGGAATGTAAGTTTTGGCCTTCCAACAGGTCCTAATAGTTTAAGGGGTTAAAGAACAAACGCACTAGGCACAAATCAGAGAAAACAGTATTTCCACATTGTTTTGATAAAATACTAAAAGGGTAATAGTGATTCCGTTCAGACCATTTTAAAAGTATTCCAGCAGTTTCCCCAAACCAAATAATTTAATACTTGACTGCCCCTAAAGTGTTATATTGTATTTAATGTCATCATATTTAAAAATGTGAAGTTGTGGGCACATACCGTGATATACTGAAAAGCGTTTTTATCATTTTTCATATTGTTCCACCAATAATATTGCACATAGCTGCCGAGGGCCTCAGAATCACTGATTTAAAGTAAAACCCACATGAGTCAGTTAAAAAAAAAAAAAAGGCCTCCCTCAAATACTGAGAAGCAAAGCTTGACTCACGTAGTTAAACCTGAGCTTAGCGTGGCGCCGTGCTCAAAGACCTTCCATGCTTAAACATAAACAGTGTGGTGTGTGTGTGTGTGTGTGTGTATGTATGCGGGTGTATGTGAAATAAGAGGATGGCGGTTAAGTGCTTCCACCACCCTGATCTGGCATTGTTGGGGAGACAGATGCTGCCTCCTGCACCTCGAGGTTTTTGGAATAAGAAACAAAAAAAGGCAGATTCCTCCCCACCTGCTGGCTCTATAGAAGTGCAGAGACACACAAACACACATCCGAACCACCCCGAGGAGGCAGAACCACCCGAGGAGGCAGAACCACCCCGAGGAGCGCCATAAAAGGAGCTTCCAGCCTGACAGCATTAGTTCCAGCTGAGTGACATCTATCAAACACTCGGACGCCAGCGGCGTCTTCAGGGGTCAAGGGGACAAGCGAGGAGGTTGGAAGGGGTGACTCCATCCCCGCCCTCTGTTTGACTTAGGGCATATGCATACTAGAGTGATTTACACACGCACACACACACACACACACACACACACACGTATGAACTCATAGAGTCCACTACCAACAACTGTTTTTACTTCATCCGCTCTGGGAAAAAAATGCAATTAAACAAATTACTGATGTACCACAATGCGACAGACCACACTGGTTGCGTGCAACAGTGAACGTTAAGAGCGACATTGTTCAGTGCTGCCTCTTTCTTTCAGAAACTTTCGTTCATCTATGCCCCGCCCCCAAAGTGCTGCCATTGGTTGGTGGGAAAAGTGCTAGTTACAAAAATGGGGAAAGGTAAGCATTGTGTAGGCTCTAAGTTATATTCTGACAATAAGATCAGAAAAGATCTCATCTTCATTCATAAGGGGTGGAGTTCAGGCTCAAAAATGATTGGCTCGCACATTGGTCTTTTGTGATTAAAAAACAGAACAGGTCAGGATAGTTTACAGGGCGATGTCGAAATTATTTCGATCACTCAGGGCATTTCAGGATGCCCTGTTATGCTATGCCATAAAAAGACACTTTTTGTCGAATTATATTTCAAGATATGCCTCAATCAAAATTACAGAATTCCTCACTAATATAAAAAAACTCAAATCATTCACTCAGGTCGAGTAAAAGCAGCAACAGCAAGCAAACGACCTGAACTAATTGAGTTAAACTCAGGTGTTAGTCGAAAAGAGATATCAATGATTATCACTGTGTGTTAACATTTGAATAAAATGTACAGCATCACAACAAATGTATAACGTTAGCGGTATCACAGGTAAACGGTGTGTAGGGCTGCAACAAATATTCGACAATTTTGACAAATCCGATAATTGAATTAATTCGAAAACGGTAAAATAATTCAAATTATCGAGAAATTTTTACGATGAAACCTCTAACTTCCATAGACTTAGCTCATTGCCAGACAGTGTGTGTTCTACCTCCTTAAAGCGGTGTGGCGCCAGTAAAATCTTTTTCCTTTCATATTTGTATTCTACTGCTGGTTTCTTTTACTAAATCACTAAAATGAATGAAGTCTTGAGCTTTTCTTATCCTTAGAGGATATTCAAATATTCAGGACTATATTCGACAGAATATTCAAAAACCAAAATAATCGATAGTTGCAGCCCTAATGATGTGCGAACAAGATATTCAGATATGTTTCAGGTTTATATGTGGATTTTTCAAACAGCTGAAAAACTGAATTGTATTATTCTTTCATAACTGATGACAACAAAAAACAGTTCTTGGTAATGGCCTTAAATTTGACTCTACTGCAGATACACCTTAACAACAACAACAGCAAAAAGCAGCAACGAGAATCTTATTTACACTGTACACAGATTATGTCATGATCAAAACAAGCTGAACTGACATCCATTTCTGCTTTAATTCCATGGCTACATAAGATGCACCCAAACAAATGCATGGAGGAATTACAAAGCAATTAAATTAACAAAATAACCACAGCGATGTAAAAAAAAAAAAAAAAGTCTGATGTGTGTGAATTGGTAAAGTCATTAATGCATGATGCTGTGGCATGCTGCCAGTTCAAAAGGAATTTTTCCCTCTCTAGAGCGGACCACAGAAATCTGCTGCGCCGCAGCCGAGCGGGGGCACTTTGAAAGAGGATATTGCACACACACACACACACACACACACTCCTGCTCCATCTCTGCAAAACTGTACCACCACCTCCAGCTTCTTTCTCATATGGAGAAGTTTAGCTGGGAAGCCAAATCCCCCACTGCAGATTCAGACACATGCAAGGCAGAGGAGTAATAAGTTCCAGTCCATACTGTATCGCTTATGAGTGTGTTATTCCAATCTTCCATAGACTGGATGTTTCATCAGAATTGCACTGCATTGGGTTCAATGGGAAGAAGATGGAAAGAAGCAACAAACTCAAAATCTGTAAAGCGAATGAAGCTGGGCAGTTTATTCAACCATCAAGGAGTGAAGAAAGACCCTAATGAGCGACTCATATTATCATGTTACATTGGAGGTTCAGTGCCAATAATGCCTGCTGTGTGCAAAATGTGCATCAGATTTAATCTGACTTTAGAAAGACTGCGTTCAGGTACATTGCCCTACACTCATCAGACAACCGTGAAACTGTATAAGCCTACTTCACTGGGACCTTCACATTTAAAGGTATAGTCAGCGATTTTGGTTGAAAATTGAAAGTTAGCTGAAGCTTGCTGTTATATAGCCCCTCGCTTCAGTGTTCCCTCCAAAGCCACGCCCCCAAAACACATGCACACATGCTGCCTAGGCTGTAACACCTAAATGCTAGTGCAAGAAATGGAGCTTTCTGAATTTATAGGCAACATGATTGACAGGCAAGTAGAGACGCCTCCTTGTCCTGATTGGTTGGATCTTGGTGGTTTACAAAGTCTGGTGTGCCACAGAGACCCAAGTTTCTTCTCTGATTGGACATTTTATTTGCATCTGCCGCAGTGTTATGGGAACTTCATCAAATGTTATAAAAAGGTCAATTCAATGCACAATGCAGCTTTACAGAAATCCGGATGTAGATCTAGATCCCTATCGAACAAGCCAGAGACGACAGTGGCAAGGGAAAAACTCCCTGAGACGACATGAGGAAGAAACCTTAAAAGGGAACCCATCCTCTTCTGGGTGATACCGGATGGTGGGGTTTTGATCATTACAGTAGACAGTCATACAGAGGAAAGGCAAACAGCACTACATGTGTTTGGTATGATTATATTGTGAATAGACGTCCTGGGATGAGCACAGGATAGTCTTTCTGATTACAGCAGCAGTTCTTAGGGTCCAGATCTAGAAATTATCCACTGAAGCAGGAAGATGAGTCTTAGGCATAAGCTGTTTTTGCTAATCAAAAAGTGTTCTGCCCTCACTTTTAATCAAGAGTCTGGCTATAAATATTTAAAATAAGGGCTTGCCTCAATGTATTTTACGAGATGTACATAATTAAAATGAAACATTCTAATTCTAATTCTAAAATTAATGTTGATGTTATATTAAGGCATGACATTCAGACATGTCAAAATCTATAGCCTACAAACGGACCTGTACATGCAAGAGTTATGGCTAGCTGGAAATCCTCCAGAGCCAATAGACCAATCACTAAACCCACAGCTGCATTGTGGGAGCTCCACAATGCAACTACCTCCCAAAAGAGAGAGAAAAATGTGGATCCGAGGAACAATCAAACAGCGGCGAGAGGAGGGGAAACGATGCAGAAAGCACATGTGCACCGTTAGACTCGAGCCTAAGCGTTTTATTCGAGAAGCGCTTGAAGTAGTCTGACTCAACTCAGAGGCCCAAGCCTCAGCCCACACACGCACGCACGTACGTACGCACGCACGCACGCACACACACACACACACTGCTAGGCCTCTGTTAAAGTCATTATTATATGGGTATTACTACGCTGGCACGAAGAGCGCCCATGACATAATAACGCGCTGCAGTTCGCCGTCTGAGGGAGGACAGACAGCATTAGCAGACAAACACACGCGCACACACACACCCAACAGAAGTCTTCATGTGGAAGATGAAGAGACGTCGCTTGCTGGCAAGCTGCCATGGCCTTGTATGAGGTAGAAAGGCAATTGCAGCATTTGGAACGGTTTAGCCTTTTTTAATAAACTCATCCCTGACATTAGACATTTTAAAAAAACAATTGAAATGCTTTTTATCTCAGGGGTTTGAGTCTCTTTAAGGTCTATAGCATTAAGTCATGGGTTTTGTCTTGTCCTGTCATCTGTGCTTCTAGTCTTTTAGTGTCTTTTTGATGATAATCATTTTTAAAAATCCTTTATATCACTGTGATTATGTTCAGAGATTATGTTTTGACCTAAGAGCTATGAGAGTAAATAAAAGTGTCAGAAAGTGACTTTGTCTTTGTGTATATGAAACAAAAAGATGATTTAAGTCTCATTTGCACTCACACCTGACATCAGGAGGTTTGTCCAACATGTGAAGCGGTTTTGTGTTCTATAAATGCTAATAACTGAGATGAAGATAAGATATACGTATGAGCTCTTTTTAAAAACCAATCATATGAATGTATTGCTATGGAATAAACAGAGATGGCCCAGGTCAATAGGACACCCATTGCTAAATAGTAAACAGAACAAGAGGGTTAAACCATGACGGAAAACAACCAAGACACTGAACTGGAAACTGATCTTACTCATACAGTTTACATTGAAAAGAGCAGACAGCGTGTGTCTGCAACTCTCAGACACTAAAAACACACGATGGGCTGTAATCAGGGCCGAGGCGTGGATCCTTCCCTTCCTGAGCGTAGGGATCTTCCTGAGAGAACAACTTTAATGTGTCTAAACATGACGCAGGCTGAGCTGAGCACATGCTAGCAACTGGTAAGAGTGTGTGCTTTTCTTTTCCCATGAAATTGAAGCTCCAAAAGTAATTGTTGGAGGAACTCTAGAGCTGATCCACAGCGAGGTCAGAGTTTCCAACCACAGTCCGCCACGAATGAAACGAGGACGATCTGGCACTGAGGATGACTGACAGAGTGTCCATGACACAGCAATGAAGATTCCAGTCTTGTAATTGCAAGGTCCTTTTCCGAAAGAGAGGGGAACGTTTTATTTGACATTTTTGGCATAATCATGTCAATTGATCATCCTATCCATATAGCTGTATGCAGTGGGTTGAAACAGGACTCCAGGACTAAAGTGTAATGTACAAAACCATACAGGGGCTCCATATATGAGACTGCATAAGTGCAAATAGTGCGACAGGAGCAGTGTACAAAACTACAGTCTTAGCTGAATGACAAGTGCAGCACAATACAATAAATACAGAGGACAGTATGAAGACCTAGACAGAAAACAGGATCAGCGTCAGGGTAAACTAGACAGCATGATTGTAAGCTGAACATTTTATCTACCATGATTGTAAGGAGTTTATAAAGCGTGCCACGTTTCATCTCGTTTAAAAATGACAGTATCATTTTATCTCAATTAGAAAGTCAGATTTGACAGACCTCAGGACAGAGCCATCGACATGTCATTTCTTTTTCTAATGTACATTAATGTACATTGTGCCCCATGCCACAATCCTCAAATTTTGCTTCACTGTTTCCACATCATTCAGCCTTTATGCATCGTAATGCATGATCATTACGCCTTTAGTTGTACAGTTATGTGCAGTGCTTATGTGTCATGCTATTACAGTCACTGACAGTCACTGATATCTAACAACTCACTGAGCAGACACACAGAGAGAGAGACAGAGACAGACAGAGAGAGAGAGAGATAGGCGGACCTTTCATTTTCTCCTCTCTGCGTAGGAGTTTTAGGGGAATTCAGAAAATGCATGCTCTGTGGGACAGACGGCGGTGGAAAACATTGCCATGACAAGTGTGTCATAAAAAAGTTGCGTGGTAAAAACCCACATGTACTGAGCTTTACTTTTTTGCATATACGATATGGACAGGATTGCGATTACATTGCTCCACATGCCATGCAACATATTAAAACCCCGCTAATGAACCCTTGATGTGACATGGTTAAAACTGACCCACATTATTTTGACCAAAAATATCCCTGTTCGTGGGATCCCACAAATACCATGATTCATCAAAACACCAGCAGAAATTGCCCTCGGCTGCAGTGTCTGAGACGGGTCAGGATGCGCACAATAAAACATTTCATGCTCGGCTGGCAAGCTCGCTTGCATATTGCGGCCTTGTGGAATACATCAAAAGGCCTCCCTTATGAAAATTCCCTATCGTTTACTATGACTATGATTTTTGATTATTATGGTACTTCACGATATCTACGGTTATGAAACCCTGAACCGTACTACCATGGTTTTACTGTGATGCATAATGATAACTATGTTTATTACATACAGTATTAAACCAGGGTATTACTATGACGGTGCTTTATGCTAGCTATTTATTCCATATGTTTTGGTTTAAAAAAAGAAATATGACAAGACATAGCATAGTAATCATGGTATAACCATGGTTTATAAGACATGGTTTTCTTTTGCACACAACACAAACAACAACAACAACAACAACAACAACAACAAAAATGATAAATAAATAAAAAAGAAAAGAAGAAATCCCTGCAAGTAGGGAGTTTCAATCCGTTTCATTTAAGATCGTGAGTAAAAAGACATATCACTATTCATGATTATGTTCACCTGACATTTGGAGCAGCACGTCAGTAGTTTGCTGTTATTTGTTACTAATTTATATTAAGTGGGGGGTGGAAGAAAAAAAACACAAACACAAAACTGTCGCCCATTTGTTTCATGATAACTGGAACCCGCTAATAAAAGCATTAAGTCGATAAGTTGTGGTAGAGCATTCAACATTTAAATAGAGCATTGAAGGTGTGTGTGTGTGTGCGTGTGTGTGCGTGCGTGCGTGCGCGCGCGTGCCCTCACCAAAACCAGCGCAAAGCGCTCTTCCAGCTCGGCCGGCTCCGGCATTGGCACCTTTAACGGCATGATGTGGTGCTTCATCTCACTTTGTCCGTCCACACTTTCCAGATTCCCCATGGCTGAAACAAACCCCTGCTATAACATCCACGCGTGTAAAACCAAAACGCACTTCGCGAATCCGTTTGAAGTCTAGGGCTCCTTCTTAATCCGAAATCAAAATCCAATTCAGCCAAGCCCGATCGCGTCACAATCACGATCACGTCACATCACAGCACGTCACAGTGATGTGACGCATGAACTCCGTTCCTCCTGCGCGATCCTTTTTTTCTTTTGGTGAATGAACTTCAACGCATCTGTCGGGCGTTTTAAAAAAAAATCAATCAATCAATAAATGAATGAATGAATGAATCGCCACGGACTCCAGAAGAAAAAAAAAAGCGATCAGGTATCAATGTGTTCCCTTTTCCAGAGAGTCGTCTCCGAGTTACCTGGCCGATCCATTTAAATAAAAATAAATAAATACAAATTAAAAAAAATAAATTAAAAAAAAAACCTCAGCCCTGGTCTTTTTTCCTGTTCTTAAAACTTTTCCACGCGACTTTCCTAACTGTCTCGCGCCCCCATTCATTTACGTTGCGCAGTGCCGATGTGGAGCGTGAAAACAAAAAGCCGTGCGCAGTTTGCACGGTATATCGTCCCACCCACTTTTAACCGAGTCCTGCCTATTGAGGCGGGCTGTCTGTCGGTCTAGTCTACACCATAAGCTCTGTTATAAACCTCATTTCTAAAACCTCTCAAAGATATCGCTTTGCGCGCGTCCCCTTGTCGCCACCTGCTGGCGCAACGCTGCGATTGCACACAGAAATGCCGATAACGCCCTCTCGTTTTTAGACCAGTGGTGTTTTCACAAATTTCTGGACCTTGTGCAAGTGCAAGTCTCATCCTATGTTTTGAGAATGCAAACTTTAGTTCAGGCCCCTTAAGTTCTAAGATGAAGAAAATATACTTGATAACAGATGAATGAACACACTCGTGTTTTAAAATGCAAGTGGACCAGTAATAATCTTCGATGAAGTGCTTCTGCTTCCCAAACAGAGGAAAAACAAAGCGAAGGTACAGAGTGAGTGGATTCTAGGTGTGCACTGTGAACAAAGTTTAAACCTTTTCCATTCGGTGACCTTCTCGGTCAACATTAAACACCCAAACACACAAGCGTGTCCGATTGCAGGCAGCATGACCACAGTAAAAAACAAACAAAAAAAAACAAACGCATGAATTAAAGTGCAAAGAGCATCTTTAATAAAACAGCTGCATTACAGACTTTCAGTGACAGCATCAACAGACTGTAATTCTGCTTACTCTCTGCTGGTCTCCGCCCAAGAAACCTTTAATTAACCCACTTTATTTAAAACATATATTTATATACTATTATAATAATACAGTTCAAAGTCTGGCTGCTGATTTGGTCTTGGACAATTGGCACTTCTACAAAAATATATATACGTCCTCAAAGTTAGTCCTCATAGATGATCTCAAATCTGTTTGGAATGGTTATAAAAAGCACAGTAATTGGCATGTTTTTTTGATATGTTTTTGATAAGCCTTTAAAAACCGAAACAGAGACATCGTACAACTCAAAACTCTTCAAACACTTCTGATATACATACAGGTGAAGAAACTCCTTCATCCAGAAGTCAATGCACAGTGAACAGCAGTTTCCCCACACTGTCAGCAAATATGCATAAGGCAAAAAGTGCAAACACAAAGCCAATTTAAAGCAACATATGGCTAAACATAATGAACAGACTATGTGATCTGAATTTTAAATGATTTTAAATGTGCAACCAGATCAAAAAGAAACAGTCACAAGACCCATACAGAAAACCATTCTATAACAGTTCTTCAAATAACCACACTTTTACCCGTTTTTTGAGTGTAAAGCTTTTTAAAGAGTCTATGTGGAATTAAAAGTATGTTTTAAAACAACTTTGACTTGGAAATCTTCTTTGGACTGCTACGTAATATGCTAAAATATGACAAAAAGATAAATGTGTAGGAATGTGTCTTTGATGCTAAAATAATAAACCTTATGTCTATAAAACTTGTCTAATTTAAGATCACCATAGAGGAACAGTGTTTCAGTTCTTTTCGCAGGCATCCTTAAGTGTTATTTATTCCTATCGAGACTCGTGACAGTGTTCCAATTCTTCAAAACTTATTTCTACCCTTTCGGTCAAAATGGCACATATTATTCTGCTGGTGCTGACAGTAATAGCCTGTCCAAAATGCATTTGGTATTGCTGGAAACTACAGCTACAGAATGTAAATCACACAAACATAAACATTTTTTCCTTCACTGTCCCATTGCACTAAGCTATACAGGTAAAGTGACACTAGCAGCATGCAGACACAGCTGTACAGCCTGGGAGATACAGGAGCGAAGGGGATTGAGAAGGCATTGTCACGTAAACACATAAAGGCCGGATTAAATGGTCTCATCTGTTAAATCATACCTGAAAATGGAAAAAGGAAAATACATGTAAAGATCCTACATGTAAATCCATGTAAATCACAATAAGCCTGAACAAACAGATTCGATTCATGTAAAACATCCGTAGATGTTAAGGAACAGCTGAAACAGCATGTGAAGTGGAGCCAGGGCAGATCTAAAGCACTTACCACTGTGGCACCCCTGCCCTCAGGTCAATCTGATTCAGATGTAACTGCAGCTGTAAGACAAAACACAGATCACAGACTTAGAACATTCAGACAGGAGCCAATCATGATTTCTCTCAGTCTCAAAAAATGTTTGTTTCTTGTGTTCCATCATGCAAATAAGAGTTCTCAATGTAGCCTTTCATTTTCTACCCTCAGTCAACCATTTGGTTTTACAAACTGACAAACCTGAAACTGTTTCATCTTTGCATTTGGCTCGAAAATTAAACTAGTGGGTTAAGTCGAAAGGATCAAAATGTTATTACCTGACGCAAGTACAGTCGTGGCCAAAAGTTTTGAGAATGACACAAATATTAATTTTCACAAAGTCTGCTGCCTCAGGTTTTATGATGGCAATTTGCATATACTCCAGAATGTTATGAAGAGTGATCAGATGAATTGCAATTAATTGCAAAGTCC
>JAOUQW010000016.1:16104796-16122212 GCA_028565825.1 Olivaichthys viedmensis
ATGTAATGAAACGTGGAGAAGGTGAAAGGGGTGTGCAGACTTTCCGGCTTGACTGTATATATATATATATATATATACACACACACACACACACACACACACACAGTGGGGGAAATGAGTATTGAACACGTCAACAATTTTTTATCAAACATATTTCCAATTAAGCTATTCACATGAAATTTAGACCAGATATTGGTATTAACTCAATAAATCTACACAGCTAAAAAAATCCCAACATTTCAATCCATAACAAAAGTTATGTGTAATAAAGTGGAATGACACAGGAAAAAAGTGAACACGCTAACTGGAATTTATTTAATACTTGGTGGAGAAGCCTTTGTTTGCAATGACAGCTTCAAGACGCTTCCTGTACTTCTTCGTAATCTCTCACGGTGTTTAGGTGGGATTTTGGCCCATTCTTCTACACAGACAGTCTTTAAATCTTGAAGATTCCGGGGGGTTCAAAAGTCTGAAACCACTCGTGAAAATGCTTCTATTTTGCACTCTTTTCTAATTTAACACAAAAAAAAATATTCCAAATTATATTATCAGGATAACAATTTGAGTGAAAAGTACAATCTTTGAAATATTTACATGAATTTCAGAATTTCGTAGTATTTGGTATGTCTCCCTTTTGCTTTAATGACAGCGTGCACTCGAGCTGGCATGGACTCCACAACTTTGTGCAAAACCTGATCCATGTTATCCCAAAATGATTTAAGAATGTTCCAAAGATTATCTTGTGATGTTACTGAACGCTTGGCTTTCTCTGTCAAGTGCCCCCATAAATGTTCGATGGGGTTGAGGTCAGGCAACTGTAGACGAAAGTCTAAGAGGGAAGCTAAGGGTGCCGATACTTTTATCTTAGTGAAAACAGAGAGAAGATTAAGTGTCTTAGTAAAAATAGAATGTCGAGTGCAAACTTTGTCAGACGACGTTAAAATGCAACAAAAACGGGACTTCGCATTTTCTGTTGCTGAATGTCAAATGGCATTCTACACTGTGCATGTAGGGCACTAGATAGGGTGTACAGAACCATTATGTTATTAGTAGCAAACACAGTGAATAGGAAATCATTTAAGATTTGGCCGATTTTGCTTGGATCAAAGACAAGAAAACATTACTGTGGGTAAATAAACAAAAACAAATCTGAAACATTAAATTGTAATATTAAATTAATTCGTAATATTACCTCTTAAATCCGCCAAAAAAAAGGACATTTGAAAAGAGAGAAAGATTTTGATAGTGCCTTGCTAACAGGTAACATGGTCCATCAAGTAGCATACTGCGTCACGTACCACTGCGGAGGGAGATGTCTTCAGGCAGATCCACATCCAGCATGAGGTCATCCTCCTCCAGATCACAAGACTCCAAGGTCTCCAAGTTATTGAGAATGTCCTTGTAAAAATAAAAAAAGGAAGAAACAAAGAGAGAGAGATGAGAGGGAGTATAGAGGAAAAAATACTACAGTAAAAAAAAACTACCGAATCTTGAATGATGATAGACTTTGCTCACTGTGCTGCACTTAAGTCAGAACTATAGGGTGTCAGTGAACCTCAGTCATATATATGAAGGCTGACCTTAATCAACAAAGAAAGGAAAGGTGCAGAGAGCTTAATTTCTCCTCAATAAATAATAATAATAAACTTTTGTTGGACAATAAGAAGAGATGCAAAGCCGCTCAATCAATACTGAGGCCATTTGGTTTAGTTTCAGGATATCCACGCCGTTTGGTTTATCTGAATGGCATGAGATAAGCGTGCACAGAGAGCCCGGGCTCAAAAATCGATCCGTTCAAACCACAAGTAACAAAATGGTTCCCTGTTACATCACTGAGCGAAAATAAACTGCTTGTCCATCTTATCTGGACGAAAGTCTCGTGGAGGTGGTTCATAACAAACAGACATTGCCGTGCCTAGGCTGAGGATTAGGGTGCTCTTAAGTGAAAGATGTTTAAGGTACACATTGGCACTCAAGAGAACGAGGACTCATGCAGTGTGGAGGAACTGGTGTATGTTTGACTGAAGTGCAGTTATCCGTGGAGCCTTCTCCCCTCCCTGAGAGAGCTTAGTCCCAGCTGAACAGCTCTGTGAAATGACTTTTCCCCATGAGCAACTTCTATTCCACACACAGAATGACAGTAAAGGAATTTTAAGAGGTACAAAGACATGTATGACTGAAAGTCACTGATTTTAGAAGGTTAAGGCTGCAGAAGTTGAATCAAAGTAGTTGGCTTCTACTCTGAACAAGGAGTTTACAGTAGAAGCCTACAGTCTGGAACCAACAAGGAGTCAGGCTGTAAACTGAAGATCAAGGAAGTTGGCTAGTTTACTGGCCAATAGACATGGACCAAAGTCACAAAACTGTATTAACCCTTGGGGCCCCAACGCGACACTTTCATGTCAGACATCTCGAACAAATATCTGTCATTTTGCATATAGAAAAATAAATTACACACTTTGCTTTTCAGATTTCCATCGACATTTTTCACTGTGTAATTATTATTGGAAATAGAGTGCCATATTACAACAGATGGTGGCGTACTCACTTTTCATTGAGATATTTCCACATTATATATTTCCGTCTGTCTGGCATGGACTGGAGCATTGCTTTAAACCGTAGCATTACAGCTAATTAATAATAATTTTTTTCACCATAGTTTTTTACTTTTGCTTTTTTGAAACAAAAGTCAATTTTCAGTTTTCAAACTTTATTATTAAAGTTAATCAAGTCAAAGACATTGCTTTATTAAATATGAGCGTGTTTTAAGTATAGGCTCTGAAAATGTGGTGAAATTTGGCATTCAACCCATATAGGAGATTTTCTCCAATAGGGGGAGGGTCTCTGACTGTACTCAAATATGACATGCATGCAGTGGTTGCTCCAACTGATGCAAAAAAAAGAAATAGTTTGCTCTTGATGAACTGGTGAAAAATTACTGTAGTAGTAATAGTGAGGTTTCAAAAAATGCCACAGATAATATTAAAATGGTGTGAAAACCTTATGAATTTGGAATTATATTGTCTTTTAACAAATTGCTTATTGTGTTATTTTCACATTTTATATTATACGGTTGGGGTGTAACGATACACACGTTTAGGTTTGATGCAATTTTAGATTTTTTGTTCAAAATTAGATTTGAAATTCCACATTTCATGGGTTAAAAATATATTGATTCTAAAAAGCTACTACAGATATACTACACAGGTTGGTCTGGCACAGAGAGATACACATTTTATAAAACTATATATAGTATATAACTTGGCATCTCTTGTTTTGGTTTGGTGTCCTCTATTACTGAGATCGGTAATGATAAATATTCCTGCTCCACTTGGGGATTGCACAATCTGCCATTAGTGAAACTTTCAGATGAGGTCGGTTTGTTTGTGGTGCCTGTGTATGTGTGTTCGCATGTTCATTGTGTTGCCGATTACATATGCTAAGTGCGTGTAGCACCAACGTTTGCACAGTAGATGAAAACTGAAAACTAAGAAGATATATACAATGCTTAGATACAACACTGATAAGGAAATGGGTTTAAAAAAAAGAAAAAAAAGAGGGTTAAGGGATAAGTACAGCAGCTGACCTCTTTTTTTTCCTTCTTTTCTTACCCCATTTCCCCATACCCCAATTTCAGTCATTGCCAATTCCCACCCACCAGCTAGTTCTCTCCTATCGCACGACAGCCACCAACCGGGGAGGGTGGGGCTAACATGTGCTTCCTCAGAGACACATGAAGCCAGCCACCGCTTCTTTACTGTTGCGCCACTCAGGAGCCCTACCTGACCTCTTTTAAAACTCCTTTTAAAATGAAATGGATACAAAGTTAATCTTGGAATCAGCCGCAATTCTCTCAACTGCTGTAGACATCATAAACTTCTGAATAAGGAGTTACATTGTCATTGACAGATGCCTAAACCTCCCGGCTTGTTTCTTGCTCAGATTTCAACCTCCGGCCACACTTGAGCTATATTCAGCTAAACCAAAAACAGGGAAAAAACTGAATGATGCAGTGACCCTTCTCAAATCAACTTTCTAAGTACATTCAGATGGAAAAACATGCGTCTTCCACACATGGTGGATCTGCAAGGCACCATTATCGGTTAAAGCAAGGGAGGAGAGCGAGAGAGCGCGCGAGAGATCGACCTTGCTTGCATGTTGAATTGAGACAACATAATAAGCCTTTCCCATTTTTTGGTCATTATGAATACATTTTTTGTGTGCACAGTTTTTCTGTTCTCAAAGTGGCCTTGTTACCATCCACTCGATAGATACACTGCATTTTTTAAATACTATTTCAGGCTCTGCATTTGTGTGAACCTCTTCTACTGTTTATCACCCAGTTGTCCGCAGTTTCAAAGTGCTTTTTCCAGTAATGCAACAATAGGCCATTGCTCATAAAGCCTCTAAATAGGGGCCTTTATATAATACAGCAAACCGAACACAAAACCAACCAGCCTTCCCTATTCATGCTCGCTCTTGTTCAGTTTCCTCGATACATGCTACATACAATACATGCAATGATACATGATGTGTAATGGCTGATAATTCATGATATAGTGCCAGTTTAGTAGCTGTCCTAATACATTTGCAGATACAACAATTTGATCTGTTGCATGCAACAGTACCATAATTAATCTAATCCTAACAATTTACTTCATTCGAATGGGACTGATGCTAGTGTCTTTGGGATTTTAGCAGAGGATCCTATAAAATGAGAAGATATCTTAGGATCAGGATTTTTAAGTATAATCTCAATCACTTTTATTTGTCTGATAACACATTAGCACCAGAGTTCTGACTCTTTGTCTTAGCAGGAGCTTGTCTATGACATGTCCATAGCCATAAAAACATTCTTAATTTTTGATGCAGTGTTAAATAATTTTTGCGGTGGTTGGGATGTGTTGTGTTGTACACATCCCAGAGAGAGTGAAAGTCAAAGAATAAAAACTTTTTGATCAAAAAATTCTGATGTAGGTCTAAAAAAAGAAAAAGAAAAGAAGTTATGCTAGAGCCAAGCCATGTATTACGTCATCATGCATGTTCTATTAATCATTTCAGCTGGGTGAAATTTTCACGGAAGGAATCTGAGGACTCAAAGTCGCTTTCCTCCATCAGCCCATGTTCCAGAAAACTCTTCAAAACAAAGTCATGGGTGATGTGAAGTAAAGGGTCAGCTAAAAAATACATCACCCATACCATAAACCTGGACTTTTGCCCAGCACGGCATCAGGTTTGAAGTCCTTCTGTTGGATTTCACTTCTTGATCTCCATCAACAAAGTGTAACAGGCCAAAAAATATAAGCAAGCTGTTTCAACAGCTCGAGGAAAGAAAGGGAAATGCTGATCTTTCTGACAGTTGCAGCTAGTGTACTGTAGAGGGCCAGAAAAAGAGGAAGAATCAATATTTCAGAAGGCTCGTCTCAACACAAACATGCAACAGGGTGTCTACAACACACCAGGAGAGCTTTGGTGCTCAGAGGGGGCTATGGTGGAGCAAGGCAGAGTGAGGGGTGATAACGAAAGTGATGAAAAAGAGGAATGTGGAAAAACAAACCCATTGGGGACAATGCCAGGTGGAGTTAGCACGCTAATACTGCAGCAATCTCACGGTTTCACATGGCTCAGACAAGACGAGTCCAGGTGTTCAGAACCTAAACTGTAGTTCCTATACCTCATGTCAGCATGGCTCTGGCTACACATGGCAACCCTGGTTAGGCAGAGAGAATAGAAGAGAGAGGAAGAGCAAAGGAAATAAAAATATTCCCTCTTGGGAGGATTAAAGAACGCCCAGGTTCACACCAACCTTTGTTAACTGCTTCTGCTTTCCTCTCAGCCCACAGCAAGAGACAGAGAGTGTGCCCGGTAATTAAACTGTCTGAGGTCAAGTGAAGTACAGGCAATAGTGTGGGGCCATCATGGATCATGATAAGAAATTTAAGAAATTAGGAGACCTCCAAGTGGTGTAAAGATCTAAGTATTATCCCTTTCGTCAGGAGGTTTTGAATCGTGACTGTGCCACAACTCCATCGTCCATGGCCATGAGTCCAAAAGAGCGTAATTGTCCCTGCTCTCTGGGTGGGAAGAATGGCATTCCTCTCTCCCCTGTCGATCGATGTGACGCTAGCCAACAGTGGGCGTCTGTTAGCTCAAGTATAGGGTGATTAGTGCTCTTCTCCAAACACTTTGAAATAATGCAGTGGCTGGCTTCATTTTTGTTGGAGGAAGCATGAGTGAGGCTTCACCCTTCACCCCAATAGGAGAGAGATCAGCTTTTTGGAGTTCCCTCAGGATTCCAACACTGGTTTTGCTCAGCTTTTGCACAGTTATGCCGCTCAGTTCGCCCTGATGATACTCTCGCTGTTCTGTGTAGTGACTTGCATATTGTGCATTTACTGCATCTTGCTACACTGTTTTGCATGGTCATGCATTTTGTACTGTGTATTGCACCTTGGTTCTGGAGGAGCAACATTGTACGAGTACACATGTATATGGATAGGATGACAATAAAAACCTGCTTGACTTGAAACCAAGTACCCACTAATTTCCCTCTTACTACGATCAGATAGAGCTTCCGACTTTCCTCATTCTCTTTCTAGTTCCATAAAAGTGTAAGATCAAACTGCTACCCAAAAAGACTGCATTTAGGGCCAGGAAATGAAACTGGAAGTTTGTTTCTGCCCAGACTACTTTGGTGCTTGCTCCAACAAATGGAAATGCCACTAATATCACAGGGCTGCAGTGCCTTTCTCTCAGCTCCAGCGGGTCCAAAACTTCCTGCAAATACCTCCAGTTTAGTACAGATGCTGCAGTATGTGTTTATCCTAATGACATAAGGGTCCACTTCATTTCATAAGCTACTTGAACAGCGCTACTGCACAGAGACAGGAAACAAAGAGACAGCACAAATGCTTGAGGAGTAGAACAAAGTGCATCTGAAACTGTTGGCAGAGTTTCTGTATTGTATCGAGGTCCAGTGACGGATTCATTTCATCTACATGTATGGAGAAGATGCTGACGACTAACGGTCATCCAAAAAATTGTGATTGTTAATTTAATTCCACGTTATTATGTGTGCGGATTGGAAGCCCACAAAAGCAATAAATATGTGGCTTCAGTATTTGATTCAGCAGTGGCTGAACTTGGCTTTCCATGTTTGGCAAATTTGGTGGAGTGGTGGATCTGTACATGGTATTTAGGTTTATGGTATTTAGGTTCGAGGTATTAGCAGCATTGAACATGTTTTTGTTGCAAATCTGACTAATTGTCTCCTACAAGTTATTGGGAAAATTTGTATTTGGCATGAAGCCAAAATGCAACCACAGTAGTGACGTTGTGTTTAGCTTTTGAAGCTATGCCTAAATCCATGTGGTTCATTTCAACAGCTTCTTAATGAAACAGTGCGGCCGTTAGCAAAGGAGTGTCAGTTAAACTTTAAATAACATTTCAAACCTGTGCTGCACATAAATTTATTGTGTAGGCATAGCTAATGTAAAATGTACAAAATACTTTTAGAAAGTCTCTTGATTTTTAAAAAGTTAATATGCAACAAAATAACACAAAAAGGGCTCATTTCAAGTGTTTTAATGCAGACTATCTAATTGTAAATGTAAACAACGGTTCCACAAAATGGTAAAAGGTTTTTTACTCTTGTTGGGGTGTTTTTGCGAGAAACGCATTTTTTTTTTTTCTTCAAAAAATGTGTCATAGAAATAATGATGTAGTGAATATTACATGACAGATGTTTGGTTAGAGTGGATTGTATTCAGCTTGTGTTCTTGTAGTGTATTTGTCTCAACCCAACTGATATTTTAAAAAAACAAAAAACTAATTTACATTGTTTATTGCGACATAAACATGATTGTGAAATCTAAAGACAGCTCGATTAATTGCAGTCAGGTGATTATGTAATCATTCTACAATTCCTTCTAGGCCTGTCGCAATGTGCCTGAAAGCGATGGCATGTTTCCCCAAAGGTTGCACCCAGTAGCACAACTTCTAATGACTTTGTGTTTTTCCATTAGCCATCTGACATTGTTTATTATTATTATTATTATTATTATTAATAATAATAACTCGCTGCACTACGTGAAGAGAAAGGAGGAGACGAGGATGATGTGTTGGCTTAGTGATATTCAGTCAGAAGTGTCCACCGCTATGGTGACCGTGTGCTCAGGTAATAGAGAACTCAGGAACCCAGATTTGGCAGGGGTGATTAGAGATGATTAGATGGAGCTGAGGCAGTGAGAGTCTGGACAGACAGAGAAAGAATGTGAGACAGAAGAAAGATCAGCACAGAAAGAGAAGAGACAGAGATGAAGAAAGAGAGAGATAAATGAAGCCATGTTGCAGTGCCAAAGCCCTCTCCCTGGTCATCTTCCTTGTTTAGACATGAGCACAATGCAGATTCTTCTCACACTCCGCACTGTGAATCAACACTGCCCCCTAGTGGACTGTGCTGCAATCTTCACTAAGTACATGGGGATGTGTCTTCGGGACTGTCTGTCTCACGATGGATCTGCTTGAAGCTCAATTCTTCTCCATATAAATTAAACTGGGTAATCCTCTGTGCACATATATCATACACAGACAGAAAATCAAAGTTGCATCCTACACTTCAGCCAGAGTGTATTATGTTTTAAGATGAACAGATTTATATCTACTGACCGTAAACTAAAGGTTTTGCTCTTTAAATTTTAATCATGGTTTCCTCTCGGGGAATTTTGCAGAATGACTGTGCTTGCAGCTTTAACCATGTGCAAATCTGAAATTCCTGACAGCAGGTATCTGATGGAAAACAGTCCACTTTACTCCACTGTGAAAAATGTAACTATTTTTAGCTATTAAATATTATGCTCATCGAAAATAAACATTTAATATATGCTAAATTATGGTAATCTATGCCAGTATAATTATTAGTAAAATGATCATCATCAGCAGCAGACAGCAGGTCTAAACACCAGTCTCAGCTGGACTTGGTTTAATGTGTGCTCAATGCAGGACAAAACACCGGTGGGATGACTCAGCATGACACAGACGCACCATCAGTGTGTGGTAACTACTCTGGAGCTACGGAAAAAGAAAGAATCATCACTCAAACTTTTCACACTCGGTTCTGAACAGCTTTTCCATTTTGAATGAGTGTGTGTGTGTGTGTGTGTGTGTGTGTGTGCTTATTTCAGCGGTCACCTATTCTACAGGCTATCACTGCCCCCTACAGTTGATTACAGGTTGCTTTATAACCCAAATAATTGCTCATACTGCCATATTACTTGCCTCTACAGTTCTATTTCGTATCCTTGCAAACACACTTAATTGATTAAGACCACTAATATCCTTGAGTGAATGTTACAGCTCAAAGATAATTCTGGAAAGTGACATTGTAAACCACTTTGAAGGAGTATAAAAGACTATTCAAAGCAGCAGCAGCAGAACACAGCGTAACCAAACCACCCAAGCAGGCTACATGTCATACACACTCACATAATTACACATATCTCACTTTAATACACAGCCTGTTGCAGATCAATTTTTCTGGGTGAAGACACGCTTCGTTCACTGTGATGGAACCGTTGCTGATACAAAAGCAATAAACTCATGTCATTAGGAGCAGAGAGAGGGGGAGACAAAGATATTAAAATAACTTAGAGCTGCATCTAACCTCTTTCTGCCAAGTGTGTGATGCTGAAGTCAGGCTGATTCTGAATTTTTGAGCATGTGAGCCTCAGTCTAAATATTTTAGAGAGGGGCAAAGAGCAGTAGCTCTCCCTGACTGATATACTGGTCCTGGATAATTTTCGGTAGTACATTACAGACCAGACAGAACATCTGGGAACTAAACATTTTATATGAGGTTATTTTAGTAAATAATATTGTGTGTGCAATTACTACACCTGATTTTTAACAGCTTTGATTCAACAAGTTGAAATAGTATATGCTGTTGCAGTCCAACATGTACCACAGTAGTATGGCCAAAAGATATCATAATATTACCATGTACTTTAGCCTTAATTTATCACATCTTACCATAGTCATCACCTTTGTCCATATTATGCAGCCCATATTTGATCTGTTTTGGGTGAGGATATAAAGTTTCATTGTGGTCGCAGTCTCTGCCAATTTGCTACTAATATATTCGGCTAGCGTTATTATCACGGGAAAGCCATTCAGGCTGAAAGCTGTACAAGGCGCTAACAACCACAGTTAAGGCGGAATATGCATAAGCTTTGTCCTCCTGAGGAAAGATCTAGAAAGCTAGCTAGCAGCTATAAAGCTAGATCATTTTATGTTTTAATATTTGTCCCACCAGATTATATGTGGCATTACATTGATGTACTTCACTGTGGCAGATGTAGATTAGTTGTTTGTTTGTTTGTACAAGTTTTCCCAGCGTTCAAATCGAATAGCCAGGTTAATAGACTTTTTATGGCGGATCTACTAATGGGTAGGTGTACATTTTAATTAGAACTTAATGCTGCCTTAAAACTGTTACAACAGTTTACATTTTGTGCAGTTTGTAAATTTGAACGTTTGCACAAGGCCACGATCGAACTTGAGTTCAACTGGCTGCGGGTGTAAAGTGTAGCGTCATCTGTTAGATCCCCCTGCTGTGGTGCACGTGGTCTTCATTTAGCTACATCTCCTCTTTGTCAGAAGCAGGGCACCATCCCATCACCAACACATGTCATCATTTCTCATGTTCTCTGTATCCTTGAGGTTTTTGGTAACATAATTTAGAAGAGACTGGTCGCTGGTGGTAGTTTAGCACAGAACACATTTTGCTGAGATGCAGCGCCTCTCCTGGTTTATCTGTGCTGCTCATTGTGCTCTCTGAAATGATGCCCATCTAGTAGTACTCCAATTGGTTGGATTCCCTGTACCTCTCACAGCAGCCAATCAGAAAGTTTGCTGCATTTCCATTTAGAGCTGTGGGATTTAAAGAAGGGACGATGGTGCAGTTGTTGCTCCTGCTGTCTGAAGAATTACTGCATGTCTTCATCTTCTAACAAAAAATAAAACGGCTTTATTTTGACCAGTACTTAAGCCGGTTTATTCACTGACATATTTAGCATTTTAGATTCAATGTAAAATACAAATCAAATGTCTATTTAATGTATCTAGGTCAGAGGTTTCCAATCTTTTACAACTCGCGGTCCACACGACCAACCAGAAAAGCGCTCACAGGCCAGAACAGGTCAGCACTGACTGGACTTTTGTATTTTGTTACAGTCGGAACGCAATATTTAGCATCGGTAAAATTCATTGATTAGGGAAGGAGCCGGCCAATCATCTCTTCACAATATATATGAGTTTGATTTTCAGTAAAGCCTAGTCTATATGTGAATATCACTCAGCAATCGCTATTAGCATCACTCAATCTTAATCATTCTGATTCCATTAATGATTCATCAATTTTCACAAAAATATTATTTAATAACATTTAAAACAATAGGTGTAACTTTTGGGGAATTGGGGCTTAGAAGCCCCCTCTGGTAGAAAAATGCTATTGCAAGTTACTTATGGAAGCGCATTTTGTAACGCGGGTTGTACTGCGCCCTCCACCGCGCAGATTAATCGCACAGCTGCAAGTACACATTCACACATCTCTGCCTCTGTTCATGCATCGCCGCCCTGATCCCGGACACCATGGTGTAGCTAAAACAATTCAATTCAATTTTATTTGTGTAATCAATGAAAATGCTTAAAAAGTAATAAAAGTTTTATTTTTACCCATTAAATACCTACAATAAATAACAAACTTCAACTTAACAGTAACATCAACGTTTTTTTTTTCACATAAAGTGCAACTTTCTTCCTACACATAACATACAGTTCTGGTATAGCGACACATACTACCGCCGCATGCTTTTGCGCTGCAGAACGGTACAGCGGGCTACCGGAAACTGTCACCGCTTGTAACAACAAGTTAATAAGGATTTTGAGGGTCATATAATTCACAATGTTTCTCTACCTCCACAATTAGCCTGGCGTCGTCCATTTTGGTAAATTAGATCATGTTATACTCAGTTTTCTGACTTGTGATTAGGCAGTCGTTTTAATCCTACAGACCTACGGAAAACGTGTATATAGCACGAAATATTAAACTAGTATTTCATTTGATAACAGATAGAAGTTACAGAATTCGCTTTTTAGCAATTGTATTGTTTAATTTTCATTGTTTTTCATACCAACTCGTCCACTTTACCCAGGCCCTCACTCGCTTGCTCAGATGAAGTGCTCATCTTTGCTAACATCCAGTGGGAAGTTGCTTGTTAATAAATGTGCTTCGTTGTCATGCACAGCATACGCGGTGATTGGCCGCTTCTGATTGGTCATCTACAGGCAGTTCACGTGCTCGTTTCTATTGGGTGTAATTTTCCCATCTAAAACTTAATGGAGGCTATCGGCTAATTCAAATCGCAGCTCTTGCGATGTGACAATTGCGCTCTTTCAAATCACGATTTTGATATAAAAACGATTAATCGTTCAGCCCTAGATGAAACCCGCTGGAATGTAGCAGCTATTAAGATTCTCTGAAGCATTTAGTGCTGTTATGCCAAAAGGCAAGTGTAGGTTACAGTTCTGCAGTTGAGGTAGTCAAAATGCTCCATTCACCTCTCACGATATTGAAATTGTGCGTTCAAAAGGATTGGCATGTACTACGGGTTTAAACTTCAATCTCTGCAATCAAAGCAATGAGATTTCAGAACCACGCATAACCACTAGCTTACTTCAAGGAAGGAGAAGTCAAAGTCTCGCTCCAACAGGGTGATTTCCAGGTTTCCCATGATGACCTCACAGCCCTTATAGCGCTCCTTCAGGTTATTGTAGTGCTGCTCCGAGCTCCCTGTAAAACTGAGCCCATTTTTGGTCCCTGGGCAAACTGGAAGAGAGAAATGCATTCATATCATTTAGGGTGGGACGGTCAATTGTATTCCAATCATGATCACAATTTTTGACTTCCTCAATTGATTAAACATAATCCATATGTGATATTAGTGAGCTTAGCTAAAGCTAACGTTCTTGACCCAGATTCACTAAAGCATTTAGAAGTTAAGATACTCTTAACTGGTTGAGAGAGTGTTCAATGTGACGCTCACTCTACCATTTAACAATGATATTTGGGTTGCTATGCTTTTGGGAAAATGGGCCTTTCTTGGTTCTTTAATACTGGTGCATTAAATCAACAGCTCCCCATTTATACATTGATGGGGACTATATATTTCAAATTGGTTGCAATATGTGGCGGCATATTTATTTATTTTATTTTGTTTATATTTAGCATTTCAAAGATGAATGTGACTAAGCAATCTTTGGTTCAAAGATTTATGCATTTGAAGAAGTATAGGCTTATAATGTACAAAGGCTGTTAAAAGAAAAGGCTGTTTTTATGCAGTAAGGTGCAATAAAACTATTTTGTCCCTAAATTGGCTGAACAATTATATAATAAAGAATCATTATTTTCAATATTGAGCAAAATAATCTGGATTATCATTTGAACTATTATCATAGCAGCCCTAATATCATTACTTTTTTTTTAAAACTGCATTAAGAAATCAGCAAGTAAGTCTTAAGCCTCAAAAATAAAGCTCCATAGTGAGCAATCAGTGATCTATAAATAATAAAATGCCCATCCCCATCATGGCCAGCAGGAATACAGGGCCAATTGTAAACCCCTCTACTGAAACGGCATCTTAAAAGACCCGACAACATGAACACAGAGGACTTTAAAGTAGCACAAAGCCTCAGTCTGCATGCACAACCATACACACACTCAGACACAAGGTCAGTGGCATGGTGAAGGATAGGTCAAAGGTGAAAGAGGTCACAGGAACGCTACAGGCCAATACTGGTAGTACAAGGACTTGTAATGTGCTCACAGCCATGAGTTCGACTGAAGAGGGAGGGCGAGAAACAGCATCAATCAAACATGGTAGCACAGCAGGGTCACTGGCTTGAGGGCGGAATTAGCGCTAATTTACCGTCCTCTAAGCTGAGAGACCAGAGAACCATGCAAGCAGACACATTTACACTCACATTCACTTTCTCTCCGTCTCTCTCTGTTACTGCGTCTACGCAGAACACAAAATGACTCAAAGACTGCTCAGCCACACGGCCATAATTCACGTGAGCGCCGCATTGCGTTGGTGTGTGAGACAGACTATGGCAAGCGTGTGCTGCATGCTCATGACTATGTATCATGCTATTGATAACAGCTGTGTGACATTACGGAAGGACAGAACAGAAACACACACCTTATTACCAGAACACATTAGCAGAGTGCACAATAATAGCTATGTGACAGTCCTGAGCTTATTAGTGGGGGCAATGAGGAACAAGAGGAACTGGTAAGTGCTCTACTGGTGTAGAAGAAAAAAAATCACATTGTAACATTATAGACTATTTGCAATAAATATTGCAATATTTACCCAGATAAACTATTCTCAAATGGAGCTAACTATTACTCCATCAATAGAAAGGGTGCGTTAAATGGGGAATTACATACCCCTTTATACCCACCCACAAATCAAGGATCGAGTCCCTGCTCGGCACTACCAGTATATTAATAACACACTCTGATTAAACAGATAATCTAACATGATTTAACGTTTTGGGTGCAACTGCCTTTATCATGTTTGTCACGTTATCAGTTATCGGTGACTGGTGTACTAGTCATAACACTACACATCACTGAATTGTTACAGATACTTCCTCATAGCTGTTTGTATATAAACTCTCTCTCAGATTAACAACAGTGATCCTTCAAACGTAAAAGTAAAGGCAACCCAAGTGCTTAGAGTGCAGCACTTAAAGGAATACTCCAGCATTTTTCCAACCTATCCACTGCATTTGTAGTGTATGTGTGATTACCACAGGCAAGAATTTCAGAAACTGAGAAAAGAACAGAAAACCTGTTTACTTGATAACCGCTTATAATGGAAGTTTATTGTCTTTTTGGCAGACAATAAACGTTTATGCAAAACCTGTGTTTTTGTAGAAAGTTTTTTTTTAAATGAATTTTTCAGTCAATGTAATTTGTAAATTAAGCTTTAGTTCTGTATAGTCCCAGAGCCGCTGTGCACAATGCCCAGGCCCGGAACAACACCCACATATACTGATCAAGCAGGCCTATTCCACATGTCAATGGATCCACTGGGCCCCCACCCAGCCTAGTCCCGGGACAACTTCCCCAGTTGTCCCCCCATGATGGTGGGGCTGGTTCATCCTTTCAGAGATGGTACAACTTTCTCAGAGAAAAGACTTTGTGGTTATGTGTTACCAAAGTAGTCGTGTGGGTCCGATTGCATACGGATACCACAAAACCTTTGGAAAAGCAGTTACTGACTGTATTGAATCAGTGTTGCACCGTTAGAAAAACTACATACGGACAGCTTTGGTAAGACTTTCTCTCATGTCTGTCTCATCCTAAGACCTTTTTTGTTAGAGTGTAACGGTTTAAGTTTTGAATTCACGTTATATAGTTGCTCATTTTAAGCATTTTTCACAGAATTAACAACTGCCCTTAGCCTTCCATTACAAGCGAGTTTCTGGTAAACAGATTTTCTGTTCTGTTCTCAGTACAAGGAAATGTGTCGACTGCCAGACTGCCACTGCTGGGCCTTAAACCCTAAACTGCTCCAGGGGCAATTAAAGTGAATTTTACTGATCTTATTTCAAAAATTTAAATGGAACCCTGAAGCATTAACTATCTTGGGGAGCAATTTAAAGGAGTAAAGTGGAGGACTGGAGCTCTCGGCTGTCTCAGACACTGAGACAGACATTCTTAATAAACAAAGCTCAGGATTGTCACAAAGCTATAAATGTTCACTCTGTTAATGTGTACTGGTATTGGTATGTGTGTGTGTGTGTGTGTGTTTGAATGCATGTGCATGTGTCTGTGTCCGCGTTAGCACGGCTGAGATCATGGCAGCGCACAATAGGGCAAGTGTGAGGAGAGCAGTCTATCAACAGAGGGAGGAGGGCTGGGCGACAGGAAGAGATAGGGACACTATCTACAAGTGGCCACTCTCTCCATGCTCCCACTACTCATAGTCAACACTACAGCCCTTCTTCCCGTCTTTGCATTAGCAGTGGGCACTCTAATATTTCAGTGCACTACTTATGCAGCCTTGAAGGCTGCAACGCCCATAATTCACCGGATCATGAATCACTCTGTGGGGGAGCTATTATTGGAACGAAGCCCAATGCAGGAATCTAGTTTGAACATCAGGAATTTAAAGCAACCTTTGTTTCCGTGTCACGACGCGATAATCAGTAGTCTTGCTTCAACCGACACTTTTCTGCTGTTGTTCTAAGCAAACAGGCAGTAATTAGATCTCAGTGAACAAATGTTACTTCATAAATGATTTAAATTCACTACTACAAGTTAGAAATACAGGGCAGTGGGTCCCCAAGACTGGAGATGAGAACCCCTGTTATAGGGCCGCACAATTAATCGTAATACAGTCGTATCACAATTATTGACTTCCTTAAAACATAATCGACTGTGATATTGGTGAGCTTAGCTAAAGTTAGCTAACTGTTTAGCTAACCATTCATATGTTTTAACTAGTTGCACAGTGTTGTTGCTTATTTACTTACTTACTTATGTACGTACTTTCTTATTTATGTATTTATTTGTTTAGAGTTTAATTCTGTTTATATAAAGTCGGTTTCTGTCAATGCTAAACTGCAATAAAACTATTTTGTTCCTAAATTGGCTGAATAATTGGGATAAATAATGGTGATTATCATTTTAGCCATTGTCGTACAGCTCTATCCTGACATCCTGCTCATACTCCCTTGTGCACGTACATACACACACACACACACACGCACGCACCCAGTGATGACATATGCATAACCACAATCCAGGGTGTCACAGGAGACATGTAAAACACAAAACATGTTTGTAGACAGACTCATGCACCATTGCACATGACATGAGCACGTATGGGGACAGAGGTAGCTCATAAATTAAGGCTCTGCGCAAGTGACCAAAAGGTTGAGATTCCAAATCTTACAACTGCCAGAGAGCTACTGTTGGGACCTTAAACAAGAAACCCTTAACTGGGTGCTTTGGATTTTGCTTCCTTTTAAGCGGCAGTGGTGGATCAGCGGTCAAGATTCTGTGCTTAATGGCTGGAAGGTTGTGTGATTAAAACTCAGGACTACCAGAGAGCCACTTTAACAAGACCCTCAGCTACAGTGGGGTCCAAAAGTCTGGGACCACATTGAAAATGTGATTTTTTTTCATTGCCACTGTACGGCACTCAAAACGCTTTGCTGAAACTGGATCAGTCGTATCCAAAGCACGATCACGTAGACCAAAAGTGGGGACACCATCAGAAGACCAATACATAAAGCTTTGTTCACTGAGAGAGAGAACAGCAACTTCATCACAGATACAGAATGT
>JAOUQW010000016.1:16133332-16148794 GCA_028565825.1 Olivaichthys viedmensis
GAAGACTAGAAAAAAACCTTTATCGCAGGTGATTTTAGCTACTGTAAAATTAATCACATTTGGATGTTTAACACCATTTTTTTATTTGATTAGTTACAAAACAAATAAAATCAACAGCTGAATTAGTTATAATTTTACAGTAGCTAAAATCACCTGCGATAAAGGTTTTTTTCTAGTCTTCTAGATCAAATAACCTTTAATCATTGGTGCTCAGTTACATAAATCTGGGGTCCCCTGGTAAACACTTAGGCATGAAAGTGATTGATTTAGTTTCCAATATCAATCAGACTGAATTCAAATGAAAACTTCTTATCAGAAAACTGAACTTTCTAGCATGTGTAAAAAAAAAATCTCAGAACAGAGGCAGGGGGAACTCCACAAACAGAGCTGAGGACCAATGCGATCCATCAGAAGATAACCACAGCTTTTGCAACGTCAGTCAGTACATCATTTTACATTTTTTTTACAAGCCCAGTTCAAAATACAAAAATAATTCTTTCTTTTAGATTACATTTTGGTAACACTTCAGGATAGAAAGAGCAATGGAATGTGACGGAAATGTTAGCGACTTGACAGCACATAAACTCACCACCGTTAATTATGGGGGTTGCACCGTAGAAAACAAAGAGCCAACACAGATTTACTGTAAATGTTATCGTCATATATCTCCATACTTATGTGCCACAGTCATGTTCACTTAACATCCACAAGGTCAACCATTAACACAACTTGGTAACATTACAAAACGTACTTGTATTTCCTTTTCCCGACTTTCCTTTTCTGTCTCATCCTGTAGTCCTTATGAACGTTAAACAACAAATTGCCATCTGAAAAATACATAACATTTTTTTTTTTTTTTTAACCAAAACCTACTGTACATTACACTGCGCTCAAAACTAATAATCCTCTGTCAATGGTAAACTTTTTTACACAACATTTGCTGACATGCCAGATGCTGGTAAGTTTTCTGTCTACAGACGATGTAGGTCTAAAGGTAGAACCCAAGGAAAGTGTTTAACTGGACACTTCAAGCACAAGCCAAAAGGCCTACTTGCTGTCTTTGCATGTCCACATACCATTTCCTGTTTTTCTTTATCTGCTTTTGCACGAAGAGATATCGAGTAAACATATTTGTAAACAGTTATTGGAGGAGGCTCAAAATCTCAAGGGGGGGACCGCACTTAAAAGCTCCTCTTAAAAGGCAACGAACTGTCAGGACAGTCCAGGTGCTAATCTTCCATTCCTAAATTCCCCTGGCAGTTTTACCTACATCACTCATCAAAAGTATAAAGTCGAGAGCAAATGCAAACATTTAATCTAATGAGGAATAGATTTCTGTTGATAGTTTTTGATAAATGGTGGTTATATCTTCAAAAGGAAAAGTAGCGCTCACAGTTCGATGTGCTCAGAGGCACGTACGGTAGCTGTGCAAAACACACAAGCACAAGACTGAACAGAATCTGCTTTAGCTAAAGCCTTCTGAAACCTCCAGACCTGCTCATCTTTACTATGGGATTTGGTTCATATTGAAAACCTCAGAGAAGAGGACTGCTGATGAGAGAGAAAATACTGCAATCACAGCAGCTGTTAATTTGTGTTGAACTTGGAGAGCCTCTCCAATATCCACTCCAGAACATTTGGTGGAAATCAAATTTTGACATCTAATCGCTATTCATGTTATTCTAAAAAATCTCTTCACTAATCTAAAGGTTCGCAATATTAATCGGTGTAAAATAGAAGAACATGAAGAACATGCCTAATCCGTGCATTACATAGTAAAACAGTTAAGGTTGGTCTCATAGCCGAGATGATGGTTCTGAGGTAACTGTCGTTCATGCTCTGTCGCGGAACGTGCAATTGCTGCTTTAATTCTGCCTGACTGCTTGTTAAGACTTTTTGTGCTCTATTCTCTTAAAATGGCAACTTTCTGTTTAACATCTGCGTTAAAAAAAAAAAATAAAAAAATAATAATAATTCTATTAAGCTATACAGACACACACCACAGCGACACAGAAGGATGAACTCAAATCTCGATTACTAATTGCACTTTTAAAATTTCAAATTGTCCTTTTGATAGAACAGTTGAGAAATGAAAAAAAAAAAGATATTGTCAAGAAGTTTATATAGGGAGTGTTGAGATCCAACTGTGTTTGGTATAAATGGTGACAGTACAGAAACAGAGAGTGAATATGTAGTGGGGGAAAAAAATGTTAACACACATTCACACACAAATATACTCACAGTTAAGAATTTTAACCCCCCCCCCCCCAATACATGCATGCCCACACTCAGAACCCCTTCCTAGTACCAAAGTCAGGATTCATTTTTGGGTTTCACATTCTCAAAGTCCTCTCCTCCTTTCCCCACTTCCACTTATCCATGTATCCTGCCCACTCCTTTCTTACTGCGGTCCTAATGGAAGGGCGAAGCCGTGGAGTTTTGGCACTGGGGCCGGTGCCGGGGCCAGGGTCAGTGTAGACCAGGAGGAGGAGAGGCATCACGCATTCGTGGAGGAGCAAGAGCAGAAGGAGGCTGTGGAGGTGGAGGCAATGCTGGTGGGTGGGGCTGCCATGGACATAGAGGAAGGGGTAGAGTGGGGGGTCGGAGGGGTGGGTGCACTAGAGGCTGGCGCGCCGGGCTGGTCATACTGTAGCGGCTGAAAGGACTGGGCCTGCAGGTGGAGGCTCTGCTGTGATACAGAAGGTATGGAGGGCTGAGTGCAGGCTGGAAAGACGTGGCCTTCTGCACCGCTGGCTGATGTGGGAGAACTCCTGGGGTTTAGGGAAGTCGTGGGGAACCAGGCTGCAGATGAAGCCTGAACACACAGACACACAAAATATCCACAATAGAAAAGCTTTAAATAAAAAGATGTAAAAGGTGTATAATTGGGGACTGTAACCTCATTTGCACAAAATCCAAAATGACAGCAAACTACACACACCGTCGTTATATACTGCTGCTAATTATGAAGGCTTACAATCGCCTTTTTCTACATCAAACGACAGGGGTCAAAGTAAAACCTTTATGAACATTCAAATAGTATTTAAACAGTAAAATTTGTTCATTGAGCTTAGTATTTTTCATGATTTGTCATGTTTTAAAGACAGCGATAAATAAAACAAAACATAAAATAAGATGCATTTAAAATGCATGCAGAATTGTATTGTGAACTAAAGTGCGAGGTCCCTAGAGATTCTCACCCATTCATTCATTTATTCATTCATTCTTCAGTAACCGCTTTATTCTGGTCAGGGTGGTAGTGAATCCTAGGAAGACTGTGTGCAAGCCAGGGATACACCCTGGATGGGACGCCAGCCCATCGCAGGGCATCACACACACACATTCGCATGCTCATTCACACCTAGAGGCAATTAAGAGTAGCCAATCCACCTACTGGCATGTTTTTGGACAGTGGGAGGAAACCGGAGAACCGGGAAAAACCTCACACAGACACGGGGAGAACATGCGAAACTCCACACAGACAGTAACCGGACCTCAGGATCAAACCCAGGACGCAGGAGCTGTGAGGTGCTAACCACTGCGCCACCGTGCCGCCTCATTCTCACCCCTACTGTATAAATATATATGGATGGGATAATATGAGTTTAGACCTACTACACATTTGCAGATCAAATATTTGCTGTTGAGTAGATGCATTACCTCAGTGGGCTGGTTCCAGCCACCTAAATCCTGCACTTGCTGAATCTGCTTGATCTGATTGAGTGAAGGTTTGGGGGTAGCAGGTCCAACGGCCTCCTTAGTCAAATCATCTACAAGTTTGTGCAGTTTGTCTGTGAAGGTGCTCTCTCTGTTGGATGAACCTTGGGCTGAGGGAGTGTAGTAAGAAATAATGTCATCAAGGCAACCAGTCATTTTCTGTGCATACACATCAGGATTTATGTGGTAAAGATATGCTAAGCACTGTGCTGAGGATCCGTTTGGTACTGTACTGATTTCTGTTGGTTTTGTACCTGTCTTAGAGGGCAGTGAAGCTGTTTTTTCAGGGTTGCAGTAAGAAAGTAGCCTGTTTGGCTCTTCACCGGAATAGCTGCTGGATTGCTGGAGAGCACCTGAGAGAGTGTGTGTGTGTATATTTATATACATTTCAGTTTAATCAGGGCATAAACCTTACATAAACCTTCTAAACAAAACGAAAGAAACTCAAGAAGACCATATAAACACGAACAGAGGTCAGGCAGAGGTCGAAAGGCTAAGAAAAGATTACACTGCTCATGAATATTCCCCAAATGTAAAGTCCAGGATTAGTCTAAACCTGTGCTGCTCATGAACCGATTCCATTTAAAAAGAGACATCAGGAGTGTAGTCAGCACCTTGGTGTGTGACTCCGTTGTTGTCTGTGTGGGAGTGAGGACGAGGGCGGAGTTTGATTTTGGAGGGACGGGGTCTGCGGGGAGAGATGGCCAGAGATGTGGCAGGGGACAGAAAGGGCCGATTGCGGTCCTTCAGACTGCGCAGCTGCCTGTAAAGCTCCTGTAGTTCGTGATTCTGCTGCGCCTGCAGTGACACCACCTCCTTTATGTGTCTACGGAAGAGCGGGAGAACCAGGGAGAGAGAAAGAACAGAGATGAAAAGTAGCATGCAGAAGAAAACAATATATAATATGAAGTAATATGAAAGCACAGTATGGACAAATGTAAAGATGGCTTAAATTTAGTGGACAAAAATTCAAGAAAAGTTTAAACACTGTGTTCCTCTGTCTCAATCAGTTATTATAGTTAACAAAAAAACAACAAAAAAACCCTTTAAAAAAAGAATTCATAATTTATGAACTCAAATAACATTAAAATGAAATAAAAAAAACTGAATTAAAACTAGAAATAAATGCCTCCAAAACCAAATGAAAAAAAAAACATACAAAAAAACAAAGAAAACCCAATCTTTTACTTACTTACTACTTTAATTAATTACTATTTTCACTCTTCTGGCTTGAGTTCTAGTTTAGTGTGAAAAATGGAGGCCAGCAGGAAGAGTGAGGTCTGCGTGGAGATATTTTGAATTTAAATGTCTTACACAAAAAATGCCTGGTTTCTGAACATAAACATACTTTGTGGTGCCAAAATAGAAAAAAAAAACACCGACCTGAATAGCAGTCACCCACAGGCTTATCAGGGCAGCTAAGATTACTAAAACTAAAACTACACTACACCGATACTAATATATATATATATATTTTAAAAACTCTAAATAAATACACCAAAACTAGTAAATAAACAAAAACTAATTAAAAAAAGACCGATTTTTCAAATATTTAGTCTAGAGATGGTGGGGGTTTACTGATTGATATACAGTGTAGACGGAAAGTTTTCAGACTGTTTCAAGTTTTCCACATTTTGGTACGTTTCCGACTCATCTGAAAATGGTGATGAGAAACAAAATGAGTTGAATCCATTTTAAGATGAGTCTGAAACGTACCAAAATGTGGAAAACTTGAAAGGGTCTGAAAACTTTTCCGTCTGCACTGTATACTACTGTTTTAGACATCACTGAACTCCTGCTATTGCTTTACTTCTCTCTTAGCTTGTGCAGTTCGCTCCTCAGGTCCTCGTCCTCCACCTCACTCTCATCATCGCTGCTGCCTGTTGGAGAGTGCGTGTGGCTACGTGGTGGATGGTGGCCGCCCACTGGGGTTGTCCTTTCCTCCTTTTCTCCTTCCTTTCCTTTGGTCTTCCTTCTAGCCTTCTCCAGGTCTGGAGAGACGGGAGAGCTGTCCGTAAGCTGCTCTTCTTTCTCCTCGGCCTTCATGATGGAGAAACGCCCCACAGTCTTGGGAGCATACCCCTGGTCCGATGCTGCCTCCACTGTGGGAGTTGGGTCCTCAGACTGGGCGACTGGGGTCACCTGGAGAAAAAAAAGAACAAGCATAATGCACCCTGCTTTCGGCCAACTGAAAGGCTAAGAAGAGGTCAATTCCACTGTTCATGGTATTCTCCAGCTTTTAAAATCCAGGATAGGTCTAAATCCAGGATGCTCTTGAACCATTTAATTAACAAAAACCTTTGAAAGAAACATAAAAAGTCCATAGACTCCAAGTTAGTTGGAGGTTGAAAATCTGGGAAATAGACAATTACACTGCTCATGGATACTGGAAATAAAGCTTGAAAAGACATGCACTCTGTTTCCTGATGGTTTTTTATGTGAGCTCTACCTTCTTACACAGTACATCAAAAAGATGGGAGTCAGTGCTTTAACAGTAGGGCCGGGGTTATACTTGCTGCATGACGACATGTACGCGTTTGGACGCCACACCTAATTGACCGTCATTGTTCACATACTCGCTTCCGTAACTTTCGTATGTCTGGAGGATTAAAAATTCACTAGGGTGCAGGTCCGAGCCGAAACATACCTCACCAGCCCTGGAATACTTTTTTCGACTACTTCCTCTGCTTTTGATAAACAGTGAAGGAGTTGAGGAGGCTATGATAATGTGTATTTTGAGAAAATGGCAGAAACAGCGGCGCCAACATAGATGGCGTATCAGGCCATTAAACCATTCTCGTCGCAAGAGTATATTTCTCTCGTCCTACCGATTGTCGCGTTGCTTCACTATGCTGCCCCCGCCATTTACGCAGGTATTGCACCTCACGTATGCATTGTGTAGATTTTTTGGGACGTGCACAATCGATGTGGCGAATGAACGTATGGTGGCCATCTTGCGTATACGTATGCGTTGTTAACAGCAAGTATAACACCAGCCTAAGCAGTCTTCAGTAATGATAAATAAGGCAAAAGGTGTTCATTGAAGCTCATTTTTAGTCAGCATTCTTTTCATTTTGTGAGTCTTTCTTTCTGGCAAGCCAATTAAATGCGGAAACAATTTGGCAAATGATTTGGGTTAATATACGCGATTACTGTGACCCTCAGTTATGTGCAAATGAATGAGCAGAGAGCGGTGCTGCACCTGGAAACGTCCTCTGCACAAGCATGGCTGGGTATTTGAGGGTATCCCTTTCTCCTCCTTCACTCCCTGACTGCTAGAATTCCCATCTGCCCAGAAGAGAAACGGGGAACACGGAGAGACAAGAATAAGGCCAACTCAAAATCAGACAACAACAGTAAATCAAAAAAGCCCCAACAGGTAACACACACAGGTCCAACAAATAAACACACGGACACAAAACAATTGACCAGGACAAAGGAATTTATAAAATCCCAAAGACAACACCCCAGACACAACAAACACAAGAAATTGTGTTAATCAGCAGTGATTATGCATCGCTCAGGTAAGCATGGTCAACAATAAAGTAACACCTACACTAAAACAATGGCCATCTTTGACCAAAACAAAGTCAGCGAAAATTACTATATGGCAATTTATATACAGTACATTGCTACATGAATATTGACCTTATACAGTATTTGATGCTAAAAAGATGCTTTGTGAAGTGTGGCATGGACGTGGTAAAATGCTCGAATAGAAAATAAAATCAGTGTATGAGATTTAGGTTAAGCAGTACATGTTATGAACATCAAGAGAAGTATGCATCCCCTCCCCTCCCATCCCAGCCACACACACACACACACACACACTTGCATGCTGACATCAGCCGCAAATATCACTGGCTGCAAAACTGGATGTAGTGATGTCTATGAACATTACAGATCTATAGCGTGTTTGCTGTGTGTATATACATTGCATCATTCTGATTTATGTCCATAAACTGTGCCATATTTAGGTGCTTTGAAATGATACAGTATCACATATACACACATACACCTTGAACATATACAAGGTGTCATATGTTCATATGTTTATATATGGCGTATACCCACAATACAAAAAGCCTACCCAGGAAGCAAAGAACAGGATAAGCTTGAATAATGCAATAAAAATATTAGGCCTCATAGCATTTTTTTTTAGCAAACAGCAGACTTGCACTCAGTTTCCACTTTGTTAGGTAGACCTGCCTTGTAGCTACACTCTAACGGTTTTACCAGCTACACCTACCAGAGACGGGCACTCGAGTTAAGGACTTGGACTCGAGTCGCATGTTGACTGACTTGCGACTCGATTCTAGACCGAAGACTTGTGAAATTTCCGCCTGGATAAAAACATGAACAAAAACTAAAATATTAGGGCCCTCTTAACGCAGCAAATTAATAAAACCTTTCTTTTATGACATGTGCGGCTTTGCCTGTCAATTTTGTAACTGTTATGCAAAGTAATTTAATAAGTTGCAGCTTGCAGTGGCAACTGCACGGCGCAGTTTTGGGAGCAGAGCAGTTGTCATACCGCGGCTAAAGTCTCTGAACGGCGAGTCGGAAAAAACAGGTATCCTTTGATTTTTACAGAAGTTTATAAAAGGAAATAGTGCCGATTTTTAACACTATATTCCAAACGCGACTACACAGAGGGATTCTGTTTATCCTCACACAATGAATGCATTATTAGTAGTATTTACTGAAATGTTGGTTATCATCACTTTCTTTCTGAGGACATTGTTTTCTATATCTTTCTATCTACACACACACACACACACACCTCCTCGACACACTTGGAAGATGGAACTATTATTGTTGTATTCTTTCCTAAGACAATGTGGGGAGCATGCAGATGTGTCATGATATAAATGATTAGAAATTAAGTTTATTAGCTTGAACCACAATAAAAACATGACCAATGGAAGCCCCTTTACTGAACAAATGTTTGAGACTGTTGCAGACTTTTATATGCTATGGTGTTTCTGCCAGTTTTTGTTGCTTGAGGGATTGTTTAGACATGCAGTAAGTCTCGAGTTCAGCTCGGGTGGGGGCCTAAGGGAGGTAACACTGACATGTGGAATAGGTCTATTTGATCAAATTATGTTGGCAAAAAACATAGGTCTGTCCTGAGCAAATTTGTTCATAAAGAAGACTTGATTTGGTTTCATTTAGGTTCTGAATGGTGATCGCATATCCTTGAAAATAGTGCTTGTAGATAAATTATTTTTAAAAAATGCCTTGCTTGGGAATGATACACCAAGCCCCAGATGTTTTCAAATTCTAGAAACCCCCTGCTTCAAATAACGAGCCTAATATGAGCCATAGAAACCCATTTCATGAAGCTCCCGACGCACAGTTCTTGTGCTGATGCTGCTTCCAGAAGGAGTTTGGGACTCTGTAGTGATTGATGCAACAGAGGATAGGCAATTTTTACGCATTACGCACTTCTGCACTCGGTGGCCACCGGCCTGTGAGTTTGCGTGGTCTATCACTTAGTGGCTGAGCTGTTGTTGCTCCTAGACGCTTCCATTTCACAACAATAGCACTTACAGTTGACCGGGGCAGATCTAGAAGGGCAGAAATTTCCCGAACTGACTTGAGGCAAAAGTGGCATCCTATGACTGCCACGTTTAAAGTCACCGAGTTCTTCAGTACGACCCATTCTATTGCCAGTGTTTGTCTATGGAGATTGCATGGCTGTGTGCTTGATTTTATACACCTGTTAGCAATGGGTGTGGCTGAAACACCTGAACTCAATAAATTAGGAAAAGTGTCCACATACTTTTGGCCATATAGTGTAGTATAGTTTCTGACCTTAAACAATGTCCACTAACATCTCTGACACCTACCATATAGGTTCACTCTGTAGGTACACAATTACTGACTGTAGCCCATCTTTTGCTATGCACTATTTATCAGCCTCCCCATGCGCCATTCATTAATGAAAAGGAACCACTATAAGACCATTGCTGATCTGATATTATTTGGGTGACATTGTAGTGCGTGTGTGGTGCTAGTACGTGTGTATCAGGTGGAACAGTCAATGTCACTGATGAGTTGAGAAACAGTGCACCAACCAAAAAAAATGCAGGCTAGAGGATGATTCACACAAACTCTGCATGGAAAAAAATTTATGTAGTCTCCAAATGTACACCCACAAGGTAGACCATTAAGGTAGGTGTGTCTAATAAAGTGCCCAGTAGGTGTACACAGTGTTGGAAAAACCCCAGCAACACTGCTGCACCTGATACACACATACCAATGCCACACAGACTACCATGTCAGTGTCACTGCTGCGCTCAGTATGGTCCACCACCCAAATAATATCTGATCAGTGATTGTCCTAGTAGTGGTCCCCTTCCACTGACAGGGTAGAGCGTTGCTGACTATTGTGCATAGCAATATATGGTCTACAGTCACTAACTGTATACCTACAAAGGAGACCTGATAGACTGGCCAATGGGTGTAGGCACAAAGTAGGGGTACCAAATAAACTGGCAACTGAGTGTATGATATCTCCATGCTATGTTGCTTTACGTTGCGACCAGCAACTAAGAAACCACAGCAAATATGAAAATGTCAAAATAATAATTTTTTACACTATGGACCAGACTAAATCATGCTTAGCCAAATAGTGGACTTGATTCTTTAAGTAAGAATCAAATCCATTAATCAACTTGACACATAGATCTCACCTACTGGGCCAGAGTGATTTGTTTCTCTAGAGTTTGCACCTGCTGTTGTTCAAGTGATAGTAGAAGGTTAAAAAGTACTGGTTAAGACAGGACGTTGCAAAGCAAAACTCTAACACAAAGAAATGCTTTGGAATTTAATTTATAACTTAAATAAAAATAAAACACAGGTGCAAACTTTATAGTGTCTGGCCCATGCAGTTTGACCAGTGTGCTGGTGTCCTATTCAGCAAGTGTGCTTTGGATCAGGGCAGTAGTGGAACCTGTGAGATGGGTAGCCCAACTGTGCAGGCAGGTGAAGGGCAGGACGAGGTGGGTTGAGCTTGACTTTACTGCATTGAAAAATGACTGGATGCTCACATCCAGGGCTGGCTCCATCACGCTCCCCTCTCTTCTCCTACGTTCCCTTCCTTCCCTACACTCCACTGTTCTTACCCCTGGGTAACCCATGCAAACAAATATAAAGAAGCTACAACATAAAGTCAATGTACAGCAACTTAAAAACAAGCAATGTTTAAAAAGTCAAATGTACTGCTACAAAATAGGAGTTCTGATCTCTAGGCCAGGGAACCACTGCCCTGCACATATTCAAGTTTGTCCTACTTCTAACACATGATCCAGCTCATGAAGGGCTTCATAATTAGCTGAGGAGCTAATGTGTGTTGACAGCAAGGAAAACTTGAAAAAGTACAACGCAGTTGATCCCCAGGAATGGAGCGAAAACCCCCAGCTTTAAGATAATTTAGTAGTAATGTAGGGGTAATTAAAATAATGTAGTGGTATCAGTACGGACGGAAACAGCGACAATCATATCACATCCTAAACAGTCATTAGGATTAATAGAATTAATTTAGTATTTCATAAGACAATCCCTATCTAGCAAGGTAAGGGTCAGCCACATGCTATATTATAATCTACACATTCATTTTAAGTCCTAGCCCACCCACACCTCTCACTCGCTCTCGCTTGCGCTCTGTGTAGACGCTACCTTGCTGGACTCGAGGCTTCTTGAACAAGCTGGTGGAGTGGCGCAGTTTGCACGCCCAGCTTTTGAATTTGCGAGTCCAGGATTTCTTGCTAACAGGATTTCTGATACTAGGACATGTCAGGTTTAGGCCAAAATATCCACCTCCTGCATTGTGCTGCTGCTGCTGTCCGGCTGCTGGTGTGAGGGGCTGCTGGGAGAAGGAGGGCAACAGGACGTCTCCGGCGGCACTGCTGTCAGAGAGGGAGGGGGCAGCCTGGGTGCCACACATGGTGGGGGTTGGAGGGGGAGACATTGAGATGTGTCAGAAATACAACATTGGAAGCATATGCATATAAAATAGAGCAAGAATCGACAGTTTAGTGTAGCAATAGTGATACACTGATCCAAATTCTGCATTTACTAGAATCAAAACATAAGCAACAATTATGAAATTTGTTGTTTATATTTAGTTTAACATCAGTTGGCACCCAAAACCAGGCCAGGCTCATTTTTATCCCAGACCCGACTTACAAGGGCTGTAGATTCACCAGGTGAAGATAGAAGTCCAGGCACAGGCTCCTGTGGAAGGGAAAGGAGGGAGCAGGGAGGGGAAGTGGAGAAGAAGGATGAAGCAGGTTGGTGCTCTACAGCAGTGGAGGGAGCTGGAGCACTCTGGGTGATGCAATCTTCTCGTGTTTTCTCCCTTTCTCTGTCCGAAGAAGTGGAGGAAGAACGGGGGGTGGTGGAGGAGGTGGTGCAGGAGGAGGAATGTGGAGAGGTGTCTGAGGAAGAGGCAGGAGGAGATGGGAAGGCGGAGGGAGGCAGTGGGTGAGACTCGGATGACTCCTCTCCCCTGGCTGATGTGGAAGTTGTGGCTGAGGCGGAGGCGGAGGCCAGGGTGGGAGCATGGGTGGAGGCGGTGGCCCCGCTGCCACTGTGCTCCTGATAGAGCAGGTTTCTCAGTTTCTCATCCAGTGTCTTTATGCGGTTGTCAACAAACTCGATTTTTGGGGGGCCCTCGCTGTCTGACTCAGCCACCGAGGAAGGCTGGGCAGGGGAGGGTGAGAGCATGGGAGCTAGAGCTGGCACGGCTGTCTCAGAGAGCGAGAGAGGGGGGAGAGAGGTGTCAGACAATGGCTGGAAAGGAGCAGACTGGATGAAGGTGTCCTCTGTGACGCTGGCCTCTCCAGTGGCGAGCTCTGACTCCGACTGCTGGATAGATGGCTGCTTCTGCACGGGCAGGGCTGCAGGCTGAGACACCTGCTCTAGAATGGGCTGGGGTTGTGTTTGCTCAGGAGGCCCCTGCTGAGTGATCACAGACTGAACCTGTGTTCTATGCAGTAAGGGATCTTGTGTTTGTAAGCTTTGCTGAGACTGTATGGCCAATGCTATGGGAGGCTGCACCGTTTCTTGCTGCACATACTGCTGCATGGGAACTGCCTGCTGCTGCACTACAGCAGGCAGATGCATCTGTTCCAGACTGGTTTGCTGTTGGAGAATATGCGGTTGTAAGTGGACACTCTCCTGGCCTAGTGGTTGCGGTGGAGGTTCAGGCTGTCCCTGTTGGTATGGGATTTGCTGTAGAACCGACTGCTGCACTGGATAGAAGTGATATGCTGGATGCTGGGCTTTAAAGGCCTGTGTGTTCTGTTCTGGGGCTGGAGGAAGTTTGGCCTGGGCTGGGAGGTGGGACACTGTCTCCATCTGCTTAGACTGTAGCAACTGTTGTTGCTGTAGCAGAAGCTGCTGCTGCTGTATCTGAGATTCATCAATGCTGCCCATTGGAAGCTGTACTGAATGGGCCTCAGTGAGCTGTTGAGGTTGGAGGCCTTGCTGGAGTATCTCAGGCCTCTGTACTTGGTCACAGTGACTCAACATGCAAGCTGATATGGTGCTCTGGGCCAAACTGTCAAAGAGTGTCTGCTGATCCTCAGGCATGCTGCGCACTATGGCAGCAGCATCTTCAGAGCCTAGGCCAAAATTGGAGCCCATGCTAGATGCAGTGGCAGGGGTAGGGACATGGTCAGCCACAGGGAAGGTGGTAACATGAGTAGAGTACGCCAGGTTGGGGAACGTTCCTTGTGTAGTGGTTGAGGACACTTTTCCAGCAGTGGGCTGGGTGGTAGCTGCTATGTCTTGAACAACTGGAACTCCTGGGGACATGTGAAGAGTTGGTGGGATAGAGCTGGTGGAGTCCAAGGCAGTGGTGTCAGGGACAGCGGCAGTCGAGGCTTGGACAGAAACAGAAAGTGAGGAACATGGGGGAAATTGGAGTCCAGACAGGGAGTCTGACTGTTGTAAATCCTCATGGTCTGAAGCTACAGCAAATGTAGAGAAAAGGTCATAAACAGTATTAAGACAACTAATATTAAGAAAATCTAAGTAAAACCTTGATGGCAAAGCATAAAGCTAAGATAGTAAATGTTTGAAATTGCACATGTCCATTATAATTCCAGTCCTTGCACTCTTAAATTGACTCAAAGCCTAATTTAAGAATGGATATTGTTGGTACTGGATACCTCTCTCAGTCTGGCCCTGACTTTCCTCTGCTGGTGGAGAAGTGGAGGCTCCTCGGTTGGAGTGGGAGTCACGATGACGAATGGTCTGGTTGATGAAAAATCGCCAACGGCCCACTGGAGAAGACTGAGGGGCAGAGTCTCCTGATGGATAACATGAGAAAAGGGAAGAATAAAAACAAATGTAACCACATTGTCAATCTAGCAAATTCAATATGACCTGCCATTGAGTGCCAAAGACGACTTATCAAGTTCCATCTTATTATTCAGTTATTCATATTAGAGCATAATATTCAGTAACTACCACAAATTATTCAGTAACAACAATGAAACTAAATAGGAAAGTAACATCAATGAAACTAAATGAGGAATGAGAGTCTGGACCCGCCAATGTGTCTTGGGAGTTTAAGGGCTTAATCAAATAATTAAACTAATCTTGGATTGAGAAGTTATAATGTTGACGTTAAAATTACACTAACAACAACTAATCAGGACACTCACCAGTTGAACTTGATGGGGTGCTTACATGTAGCTGCTCCAGAGATCCAGTCTGAGAGAGAGAGAGAGAGAGAGAGAGAGAATGTGAATAAGTTAAGAAAGTTCAAAAAATAAGTTCCTTGTTTGAAAACTGTGTCGCCATCACATGAAACTGAATAACCGCTTTATCCTGGTCAGGGTTGCGGTGGATCCGAAACTCCACAGACAATAACCGGAGCTCTGTAGTGAACCCCGGAACCTGGCGCTGTGAGGCACGAACACTACCTGATGCGCCACCATGCGCCATCTTCAGAATGTTGATGACGTTCATTTTATAGGCCTAAATTAATAAATTAAGCTTTGGAGTAGACATTGCCCTAAACAAATGAAAAATAGATAGCGAACAAAGGAGATTTCAGGCACGCTCCCTTATTGCGTTGCTGTAATGAGGGAGTATAATGTACTTTATACTGTATATAAAGTATAAAGTTGTGCTCTGATGCTGAGTGAGAACAGAATAACTACTTAAGCTTGCTTATCAGCTAAACAAAACTATGTTTTCTATACTAAATAAGCTTTAAAAAAATGCTACAAGGCTACAATTTGTAAAATCTTTACTTACACAACACTGTTTAAGCACACGGCACAAAGTGCTTAAAACTCTCCCTTTAAAGTAGTCACTTAAACTAAAAGGCAATGTAATGATCAAGCAATTAAGTATGCCTATGATTTATTTTTTATTATTATTACAAATAGCCTGTGATCCGCATCTTTCTCCATATGGTCCCCTGATAGGAAAAGCTTGGACACCCCCTGCTATAGAACTAACTGAAAACAAAACATAACTACTGAGGTAAAGTCACAGTGTGAAAAAAACAACATGCCTGCTGAACTGTGTACCAACATACACTCACCAAGCACTTAATTAGGAACACTACACTAATACTGGATAGGGCCTCCCTTTGTTCTCAAAAAACAGCCTCAATTCTTTGTGGAATTGATTCCACAAGATTTTGGAAACATTCCTTTGAGATTCTGGTCCATGTTGACATGATTGCATCACGCAATTCCTGCAGATTTTTCAGGTGCA
>JAOUQW010000016.1:16155737-16172427 GCA_028565825.1 Olivaichthys viedmensis
ACATAAAGTGCAAATACACGACAGTGAGGACGAGTGCAAATATACACAGAACAATAAATACACAGAACAATAAATAAACAGGGCAATGCATGCTAAACAGGACAACAGGACAGTATTAAATTTTTTGTGTTTGATGCCCTTTGTGTAACTTTAAAATTGGCTTAAATCATGAGAGTGGTAGTTTCTGAGAATTTGTTATCGCATGTTAGATCAAAAACACACACAGGACTCTGTAAGGCCAGGGTTATACTTGCTGTTAACTACGCGTACTTATACGCAAGATGGCCGCCATACGCATTCTGCGTTCATTCGGCACGTCGATTGTGCACATCCCAAAAAATTTACGCAACGCATGGGTGAGGTGCAATACCTACGTAAACGGCAGGGGCAGTATAGTGAAGTAACGCGCCGATCGGTAGGACGAGAGAAATACACTCTCCATTTTCGCAACGAGATTGGTTTAATAGCCTGATATACCATCCGCTGGCGCTGTTTCTACTGTTTTCTTAAGATACACATCATCATAGCCTCCTCAACTCCCGCCATCTTCACGGTTTACCTCGTTGTGTAAAATTGTTGAAGTGGTTGAAGAAGATATGTTGGCGATGTTTCGGCTCTGACCTGCCCCCTAGTGGACAGTTTTTAATCCTCCAGATGTACAAAAGGTACGGAAGCAAGTATGTGATAAATGACGCTTGCGTAGCTGCGGCGTCCGCACGGCGTAGTCACACGCATAGTGATGCAGCAAGTAAAACCCCGGCCTAAGACTGTTGAGCATGCAGTTAGTGATAGTGTTTGTTAGGAAGGCAATACGTACAGATGTTGCAGTGGGATAGCTGGTCTGAGCATTAGCATAGGGGATCCCAGAGACTCTGGCCAACAAATAGGGTTGGCTCTGCGCACCTGCAAATGATTCTCCACTGATTGCAGAGAGGGTCTCTGCTTCTGAAATTGTAAAGAAAACAAGTGAAACTCTCAGCTATCAGTGTGACTACAAAAACTAAGATGAAAGGCAGAGACGCATTAAAATCAATAAAAAAGATTACCTCCAATTGAGAGACTCAATATCATATACACTGTGATTATTATGTTTTAACAACTGACAAAACACACATTTCATACAAATTTGCGCAACCCAGGTCTCATAAGACAGATCAGATATAAAATCTCTGATGAACATGTTACCCATGGGGCCTTGTGCATTGTTGCTGGGGATCTGTTGTCGAGTGTGTTGGTCCAAGTCTGGCAGGTCCTCTCCCTCCCCCTGCCCCCCAGTGGCCCCCAAGAAGGCAGCAGCAGGAGCAGCGGCAGCCCCGGGACCCAGGGAGGAGGGGATGGAAGGATAACTGGAGGTGAGGGAAGTAGAAGCGAGGGTAGAGTCCCGCCGAGCCTCCAGGCCTTGCTTCTGCCGTTTTGCACGGGACTTCTTAATCTGAGTTACCCTGTCTCGAATAGACTTTCCCACAACCTTTGCATCACTCTCGTGGAAAAACCCAGACTTCACCTAGAGAGCACAGAAATATAAAGAGAAAGATAGAGAGAAAAGGTAGAGAGAGAGAATATAAAGAGAGGAATAGTCTGTTGACCTTTAGAAATGTATCTCAGATAACATTTACGCATTACAGGAAGTGGCACATTTGTGGTTGTATAAGAGCTGATCTCACTGACGCCTGATTTAAAATCATATGTACAGCTGTGGACCACTCTATACTAACCTACCCAAGTCACAATTGAAGGGCTAAAATTAGAATGTTGCTGGGCAACTATATACATAAAATGTATGGAGAGCTGCTTTCATAACAAAAAAAAGCAATTGAAATTTGTAAGGCAGTAACATTTGTACCATTTCTGATTCGTATTTCTCCCTTCAGCTGTCTGCAGTCTGACCAGGCTATAATGTGCTTAATGCCGACCTAGATGTTCACACAAATGACTCACAAAAGGCTTAAAAATTGGATTGGCTCACTTAAATCAAGATCAAAATCTCACAGTTTAAAATCCTATAGTGCCGAAAGAGAGTAACGGAGGCAGTCAGATTACAGTATAATGTCCGCTTACATCATGACATTACTCTTAAAATTTCCATTTGCTAAGGCCTCTGTATCACATACAGTATGTACAATCTGTACATACTGCAAAAATAGTATGACTATTCTCATTTTTAACAGTTATTTAACTTTTTCTTATTCTACTTGTTCTGTCCTCTTTACTGTCGCTGAACATGACCTGAAAAAATGCATAAATAGCTATCACCCATATGAAGTAATTAAAAGCATGCTAATATATGGAAAGAGCAGTATACAAAAAAAAAACATAGCAAAATAATGTACATTGCTGTAACCGTATGTAACACTTAATCAGAGAAATAATAATAAAACTAAACATAGTATTTAAAAAAAAAAACTTGTTCAAAGGTAATATTTAACTAACAAGAAAATTATGTTCCTTACCAACGATGCTATCGTAAAGAGCAAAGGAACACAATTAGAGGAGAGAGAGTGAGAGAGAGAGCGAGAGCGAAAGGTAGCCGGAAGAATGTTACAATTTTAAAAGTTGCTGTTCTTAGAATGGGAAGTGTGCATACGGTAATATCATAAGGAATAACATCTTTAGAGATACTAATTATAAAAGTACCAAATAAAGTAGAAAAACATAACACTACTCTTCTTCATTTTGCTTGTTACAATGTCTGTGCTGATGTCAGCAACTGCCAGGTCTCAAATTCCTTATAAGTGAATTTTATTGGCCAATAAAATTCTGATTCTTCCATGCCCTCCTCACCATCTCTAGTGCCACCTCCTCAGCACTGTCATTCTCCAGGTCGTAGCTGAACTCGATGGCCTCGTTGTCCTTGTGCTTGCCCTTCAGCTTCTTGGGCTCCTCCACCCAAATGCGCAGCGCCAGGCAGTCCTGGCAGCCCGTGTCCTCCTCCGCCAACTCCACCCGCACGCCTGTGTCCTCGCCAAAGAACGCATGGTTCAGCAGGTCCTTAATGGAAAGTCTATGTGAAGAACAGCCATATAGAAAATGAAAGAAGAGACTTGCTCGCTTGCATTGCTTAATATTTCTGTGCAATATAATCAGAAGAGTAAAAAGACATGCTTACCGCTCGCCTCGGTTCTGCCGAATGCAACCCTCAATGATCTCTTTAATTTCTGGGTCATTCACTTTGTCGAAACTGGCAGGTTTGATCCCCTGCAAAGCGAGACATGTAGTCCATTACTCATTTCAGGTAAAGATAGTCTTGTAGTAGTAGTAAGTCAAAGCGACTAGACTTGAAGATACTTTGCCACTTATTCATAGGGATTCATCAGTATTTCAAGATTACAAGTGCTAATTGACTTGACTTACTATTACTAGCCATTCAGAATGTCCTGGATGACTAAACCCTCATAGACATTTGGGTAAAAATCTTCTGCTGTACTTTCGGAGGTAAAGGCCTGGGCCAGTGGAGATTAAACAACTGATTTAAATAAATTTCAAACCAAATCAAAACTTTCCATTTAGCTATAAAAATGAGAATAAAAAACAAACACTTTCAAATGGAATACAAGATGAAACAGAACTCCGAGCCTTACACTGGTGACTTTGCGGTAGATCTGGGCAGCATTCTGACACTCAGAATACGGGTACTCAGATGTAGCCATCTCAAGCATGCACATGCCAAAGGCGTAGACATCGACAGACTCATCATAGTGTTCCTCGTACATCTCTGGAGCCATGAACTCTGGGGTACCTAAGCAATTACAAAGCAGCATAAAAACTAGTTAAAGTGACAACAGTTGAATACAGATGAATACCACAGAAAGTACTTACTTGCCTTTAGAGGATAGAGATGTGTATTTTGGTCATTTTCACAGCTCTAATACTTGACAAAGTATGAGTGAGTCCTTTAATTCCCTGGCACTGATCTCGACTATATGCAACCCATTACATTTGGGCCGCAGCAAAGTCTTTGGCTGTTATCTGTGTAGCACAGCCTGTGTAGTCTCTCTTAAATGTTAGTTTTTGCTCAACATGTGTTTAAATGCAAAGCAATAGCTCTGTACTAATATAGAAAAAGTGCTAACCGGCGCTGCTCCTTTTAAGCCCGTTGCGCAGAAAGCGGCTTCGCGCATACTAAGGTATATACTATATATTTACTCACAGCGAGAAAGTACAGCAATTAACCTTCACGCTTAATGCCTCATCAGGTTAATGCAGGTTATGAGTTATGAGTCGTGCGCAATGTGATTTAAAAAGCCTGAACTGCACAATAAAAGATTATAGCTTAATTTCTGGAAGGATTCTTTTTATTTATACCCCATTTTTCTCCCCAATTTAGTAATTGCCAATTCCCACCCACTAGCTAGTTCTCCCCTATCGCACGACAGCTTCCAACCAGAAAGGGTGAAGGCTAACATGCTTCCTCCGAGACACATGAAGCCAGCCCCTGCATCTTCTTGAACTGCTGCTCATGCAACTCCACAGGGCAGCCGAACACACATGGAGGTGTCCATAAGTTCACAGACGCCCACGATTAGTTAGTGTCACTAATTGACAGGGAAGAGAGAGTAATGCCATCCTTTCCACCCAGAGAGCAGGGTCGACTCCCAGCCACGTATGACTGTGACATTGTCAGGAAGCGCTTGATCTCCTGGTTTGCCCTCTCCACCTGACCGTTGGCCTGCGGGTGGTACCCAGACGTGAGGCTGACCGTGACTCCCAGCTTCTCCATTAACCCCTTCCACACCTGCGAGACAAACTGGGGCCCCTGGTCCAACACTATGTCTTCAGAGATACCAAAGTACCTGAACACGTGTTGAAACAGGCACTCGGCAGTCCCGAACACCCCGGGCAGGGCTGGGAGAGGGATCAAGCGAAGAGATTTAGGGAAGCGGTCGATGACAACCAGGATCGTGGTATGTTCTTCGGACAGTGGCAGGTCGGTTAGGAAGTCCACCACCAAATGAGACCAGGGGCGTTGGGGCACAGGCAGCAGCAGGAGTTTGCCAGCTGGCAAGGTGCGCAGCACTTTGGCGAGGGCGCAGACAGCACATGAGTGGACGAACCGCTGCACGTCCATCTACATCATTTCCCACCAATACCTCGGAATGAGGAGCTGGTGGGTTTTGGCCACCCCTGTGTGTCCCGTGGCGATAGCCGTGTGTGCCCATATTATGAGGCGGTCCCGGCATCCAGCGGGTACGTACATGCTGCCCTCTGGGCACCAGCTAGGAGCCGGCTGTGTGCCTTGTGTCCACGCGATGTCCCGATCCACCTCCCGCAGGACTGCCCCCAGGAAGCACGTCTCCGGCAGAATGGTGTCCAATTTCTCCTCCCGGGGGGGGGGCACAGGAAAGATGCGTGACAGCAAGTCAGCCTTGAGATTCCTCGAGTCAGGGCGGTAGGAGATGGTGAACGTGAACCTCGTGAAGAAGAGGGCTCACCGTGCCTGGCGAGAGTTCAGCCGTTTGGCGCACCCGAGATATTCCAGATTGCGGTGTTCAGTGAAAACTATGAAAGGGTGCTCTGCTCCCTCCAGCCAGTGCCGCCACTCCTCGAGCGCCAGTTTTACCACCAGTATGTTTACTGCCATAATTCCTCTCGGCTGGTGACAGTTTCCGAGAAAAGAAGGCGATGGGGTACAACTTCAGCGGCTCACCCTGGAGCTGAGACAGCACGGCCCCCACGCCGTTTTCGGAGGTGTCCACCTTCACTGTGAACTGCTTTTTGATGAAGAATCTGTTCTCCAGCAGTCTCCGGAGCACCTGCCTTACATGTTCCGCTAACGAATCTGAATATATTAGGATGTCGTCGATCTCGGTGATCACAAACTTCCCCAAAAAGTTTCGGAGCACTTCATTCACCAGGAATGGAAAAAGACAGAGGGCGTGTTTGAATATTTGGTCATGGCATACGGACTTTCAAAGTGGCCCGACGTCATGCTGAAAGCTATTTTCCACTCGTCCCCCTCCCTGACCAAGTTGTATTTTTTTCCCCCTCATCGCTCATTCCTGCAGAGTGGAAGTACAAAGAGCATTGCAGAAGGAACCCCTGGCATGTAACAGGATTGCCATCGTATTTGTCTGGCGGAGCGCCGTGGAGGTCGGCATGGTGCCGCGACAGGGTCCGTGTTGCTGCTGAGTAGTGAGCTGGGTCACTGTGGCAACGAGATCAGCGATCTGCTGCTGCTGGTCGGCAACTATCTGGCCGATCGCGGCCATGCCCGCTGCATCCATATGTGGGCTCAGTATTCTGTTAGGGTCCTGGCAGGATGGATGCAAGCGCGAGCTCCAGGCTCGGAGGCACGAGTCCGATAGGGTCAGGGGATGAGGCAAGCTCGTAGTCGGGGGGCAGGTGTTAGGTCGGGCGAGGTGCAGACAGGATATCAGAGAGGCAGGCAGGGGCGGAAGTCAGTTAGGCAGGTCCAAGTACATGCACGGGGAATCAGTCCGGGACTTGCTTGGTATGATGATCTTCATCGGTTCAATACTGAGCACTGTGTGTTGGGAAACAGGGGTAGATATAGGGGAAGTGTGAACCCCAATCATCTGGATCACAGGTGTGTGTGATCAGAAGCTGGGTGATCTTGAACGCGGAAGTGAGCCAGCAAACTCGCCGCGTGATGCAGGGGTGAGTGGGGAATTCTGGGACATATTGTCCCAGGAGGCGGGCGAGTGTGTGACATCAGGAGTCCAATTTTGTTGTTTGGTACTGGACAGTTGATGTAAAACGTGTTTTACGGTGTTTTACACGGCTCTCAATGCCAAAGCATGTTACTTTCGGGTTCTGCACGGTGCATTTAGGAAAACAAAATTAACATATTGAAAACTATTGAAGCAAAACAAAACAATTAATTAAAAAAACAACCTCATGGGCAGATGTGTAACGGTTTTGTAACAAGTTATGTTTTAAGGCAAATACATCAGTTGTCTTTGTAGTTTTTCACTATTGCGGCAGAAACGAGATTTAAAAATCTCTGGTGGTTTCCATACATTTATGAGGCCTGTTTTTTGCTGTTCACTCACTAGCTAGTGTCAGGTAGATGACCGTGTTTGTGACAGGTGTATATACAAACCATAATTAGCCATCTGCTTACGTCAGCCACCCACTTTACCCCTGCACAGAAACGGAAGTAACTTCTTTTCCGCTTATTCTGTCTCTTGAGCGACAGTGAACGTAACTTTAGATTTAGCAAATCTAAAGTTTTAAACTTCTAGTCTATGCTTAATCATTCATTATTTTTGCTGTTGTGAACATTTGGACAAATATTTAGCCCAAAATCAATAGGTATTGACAGCGGTGTGTGCATGCAGGCTGAAATCAATAATGAGTAGCTGAGATCAGTGCTGTAAAATTAGCAACCAGGGAGGACTTTGTATATGAACAAGGATGACTTTGGAACAAGACAAAAACCTTTCTACCACATAATCACCAATGATTAAGTGTTATGTGGCAGAGCTAATTTAAAGGAGTTGCTTTGCCAGCTAGAGTGATTTCCGAAAGAGACTTTTTAACGTTTGTAGGGTTGCAACACCAACAATAACAACAGCAATGGCAACAACACCACTACAGTGCATGTGAGCCTGTAAACTCACCAATCACACTCTTGGCAAAGGAGGTCCTCATGAGTGTGGCCAGGCCAAGGTCTCCGATCTTCACAGAGCCCGTGGGGCCCGTGATGAAGATGTTGTCGCACTTTAGGTCACGGTGCACAATGGGCGGCATACGCGTGTGCAGGAACTGCAGACCCTTCAGGATTTGCCTGCACCAACTGCGCAACACCTTTGGCTTCATCACCTTAAAGCGCTTAAGGTATCTGTAGAGGACACAGCCAACAGAGCAAATTACTCGTAACCGGTAACAATGTGACAATGTCTCATATAAAAAGCATTACACATATACATAAGGTACAAGTGTTTTTTTATTTTATTTAATCAACTAATACAAAATGTTACCCAGATGATATAAGAATACAATATTTAAAACTGAAACAAACCCATTATTTTAGCTGTTTAATTGAAATCTATCTGAAATCTATCCTGTCTGTACACCATTTGCTTCATTTCTTTTCAAATTCTTGTGCTGCTATTAACACAGCCTTAATTAACGACAACACCTAATATTGATAGATTACTTATTACATCAATCTATTAGGCTAAATAAAGAATGATGTTACTTTGTTCATAAAATATAATGTGTCAAAATTGATGAAATTACTATTCTTAACAGGTGTTAATAATGAATGTAAGCTAGCAAGGGCTAGTCAGCATCATGGTCAGCAGTGGTAGAATGCCTTAAAGCACATCACCATAGAAACTAAACCTGGTGAAGAAAGGGTCCTCCACTTTGTCGCTACAGCCTTACGAGTATAAATAACCTGGGCCTCTGATTCAATGGCAAAAAAATAAAATAAAAGAGATAAAAAGTGTGGCCACTGACGTTTTTAGTGTACCCGAGGTCATGAGCTCTGTGAGTAGGACGATGCACTTCTTCCCTCGGAGAGTCGACTCCCAAGAGTCGTAGAAGCGCACGATGTTGGGGTGCTGCAGGCCCTTCAGCATCTCGGCCTCCTCTTTGAAACGCTGCTGCTCAGCCTTGGTCAGCTTCCGGTCCTGAACATGGCCACACACGAGTACATACACACACAAAGCTGAGACTGGGCCAGAACATGCCGTGAGAGACGGGATGGGATTCTTATAAGATAAATGATTAATTAGGCTACTTTCCGATCGAGTTTTGACCTATCGTCTTTCATTTATTTAATGAATCATGAATACAGGTCAGTTCTCTTGATATTTAATCTCAGAATTATGTAAATAATGACAGCAGAGTACAAACAAACAACTAAACAAATTGTGGTATTTATGGTACAGATATAGGGCATAGGTCTTCAGAGACACAGACTAGCATGTGATTTTGAATCCCTCTTTTAAAAAATGCGCTGGGAGAGAGGAATGTTGAACACTTTGTGCCCATTCACTTTTACTGCAAGAATGCAACCCTCCCAAATACGCTAGGTTATGCTGGCTACCTGCCAACCTACTGTGCTATGAAGAGGCTGGTGGGGAATTTTAGAGGAAGGCTGCATGCTTATCAATGCCATGGCTGACCACAACAAAATATCCAGCATTCAGTTTGTATCCAGCACTCAAGTGATGTGTTCCTCTCCTTATTCAATACCTCTACAGGCCAGCAGATGGCGTAAGCAAGGAGCAGTTGTGTGAAGTCATGTGGCGAGGCAACACCCAACAGTAACCGGTAAAAGCATATTAGTGTTGCGCCATCCGTTATTGGATTTCCCCAGCATCATAGATGTGCCCTAAAACCCTCCTCTTCGTCACCGAGTGTTGCAAATGCCACAGCGAGGCGCTACTCAAAGCTGATCACACAGCAGCACACAAAATCACTGATGAATCCTAAAATTGTGATAACAGATGACAGGAGCTTTCTGAGAATTCACATTAAGTCCCACATTTATAATGAATAAGCAAATGTATGCCTACACAACAAAGATTCCATTTACACCTGGTTGTTTCATGCGTCTTGAGTATCAGGATTACATCCGGATAGGGATTATCCACATAAAAATATAAGTGTAAATGTATCCGTCCCTCCAAGCCCCATTTGACAACCAAAACACCTCCCAATAGGTGACGCGCCATGGTGGTCCATGAATGCCGAAGTTGGTGCCTCTAAAAATCGAGATTAAAAAAACGACACGAAAAATCATGATTTTGATGTGACGACCATCTTATTCATAAAACAACTTAAAACGAGAAACACTGGGAGTTGGTGTGCGAATGTAATGAGCACATTTGCATATTAATGCGTAATAGAGCAATCGGATTTCAGTTTGGTGATGCATTTGTCTACACGTGTAAATGCATGTGGTTAAAATCTTATCAGGATACAATCCAGATACAAGACGCATGAAACGACCAGGTGTAAACAGGGTCAATATGTCAGAGACGCTTCCTTAGTTTTCCACCTGTTTTCATGCTGGGTTTGAATTTGTGCATTAAAAAAAGGGTCCAACTGATATAGCAGTTGTGTCACCAATACCAATAGAGATTTTAAGGAGCAAAAAATTCTGATCATCGATAATATTGTCTGATGTAGCTTTATACTGTCAAAACTTAAGCAAACACGAATAGTTTAAGTTGAACAGAGCTGATATGATCCAATTCAAAAAGCAGTAACAGCAGTGTAAATATAAAATCAAGCCACTTATAAAAAGAAGAACATGGTTCTCGCTCTTTTGTTGTTAATAAAATCACAGACCTTCTGAAGACTTTTCCAGACTATATTCAGTTATCTTGTTATTAACAGACGCCTTCGATAGGCTAGCATTGCTCTGATCAACAGGAGAGCGGGTAGGGCCACTTATGCTCTCTCGGACCCCCGGCCACAGATGGCTGTGGCATCGTCGGGATTTGAACTGGGGAGCCATTCTTACCATTTTTTAAAGGTCATAAACTGAAATCATTAAAAGGGAAAGAATTGTGATGTGCATTAGAGGAGAAGAAGGGAAGAAAACAGATTTAGAACCTTAGTGTTTTGAGTCTATACTAGTTTTTGAATTTCCATACTTAAAGGAACGAGTGCCTTTAAATTACAAACTTTTCCAGCGTTTCAAGCCTTGCGCAAGAACCCAGTAAGTACTTAGAACGACTTTCCTACAAGTAAATAACATTAACTCTTACAACCCCAGACTTTCAAACAAGAGCAAATTTGAAGTACATTGTCCGTGAGTTCCCAAGTGGCCCTATCGTGAATAGATGAGTTTAAATCCTGACGATGCCACAGCCATCCAACAGAGTAATTGCACCTTACAAATGAACCGTGTTCAGACACGAGCACATACACACACAAAATCCCTTTCTGTGAGTTATTAGCGCCCCCTTGTGTCACATTGGTTTATTACACTCATGAATGCCTTTTCCCCGTATATAGCATTTAATGGGGCATTGCTTAATTGCCGTGTTTTCCGCCAAGGTCGAGAAGTCCATGAAACCTTAATATCGGCAGATTTATTTTAAGGGCGAGCACTAAAAAAAAAATACATTTGGAAAAACACCCAAGTACCCAAAAATAAATAAATAAATAAATTCTCCATTTGGCTTAAGTGGAAACGTTAAAGCATTGATGTGATAAAAGGTGGTGTATAAAGGGTGATGGAAATAGATTTTTGGAACAAATGATGAGGTAGCAAATGTGTTGTTCCAGATCCAACCCTTCAGACTTCACTTTCTCTTTCTTGACTAGACACTCTCCACCATGGGATAGAGAATAAATGCTCAAACCACACAGGAACATCATACATCCCAGCCAAAAACCTTTTTTTTTAAAGGTGTTAGCATAAACACTGAGTCCAAAACACAAACGAGAGAATTGTAAAGCGGTAGGGTCAAACATACAATGTGTTAGGTGCTTCAGGGTCATCTGGCAAATTATAGCCATTATACAGAGAACACAAATAATGCATTGTGATCACTTGACCCTGGTATTCCCCTGATGTTTGATGGCATTGGTTTAGCCTGACCTGTGTGGGTCAAAGGTATGAAAAGGTCAGGAAACTGAGGACCACAACAAAACCCACTAAAACAACACTATCGAATACAGAATAAAAGCAGGAGAAATATACCACAGAGTTTCACAACCCTGTATTGTGCCAAAATAGACTGAAGAAAGGAAGAAAGAAACTGGTTTAGTGTGGGGATGCATAAACTTCTTTGGTTTCTGTCTGTGGTCTATGAAGGAATAAAGTGGCATAATTGGAAGCTTTTGCTGTGTGTAATATGATCACATCATATAATGAGCTTTCTCTCTTCGTAAACTTCTGTCTCTCTATGCTCTTTGAATGATATCTTTCTTATTTGTCCCATCTACTAACTCAATGTCCTTCTGTGGAAATCATTTGCGGTCCTTCCGTCTTCCTTAATTCCATAAAACTCTTAAATCAAACATCACTGTCATGGTTAAAAATAAGTTCTTCTAGCTGGGACCCCAACTGTGTTCCATTCCTCCCTTCGAATGCACTGCATGATCACCAGCATGCACACACATAAGACACCACGTATTTACAGTATCTCAGTGTTGCAGTGCAGAGCTTCTGTTTCCACTACTCTGCTTTTTTTCTTATCTGTACGTCTCGAGATGTCTCTTGCCTCTTAATGTTTCTCCGTAGGTCGATAATTGTTTCCTGGACCTCCTTGCATTAGTAAGAACGTGTGCGGCGCTTGAGTTTGCCCGTGTGCCACGTCGCACCAGTGTCTGCCTGAGCATCCCTGAGTTTGCATGTGGTTCACCCAGTCTGAGACTTTGCCTCTGTGTCTAGTTGTCATGTTCGTGCACACGTATCTGTCTGCCTGTCTGCATACATGTGTCAGCACCTTTGCATACTCGTGTCTTGTCCTGGCATTCTCTCTTTTGGAACACAGTGTCCAGCTGCCCAGGTCAAGTCAGGGGCAGAGTTTTTAATTATTAGTCATTTTCAATGAATTTCACACGAGTGCTCTCACACACAAGCATACACTAATTCATCCATGTCATCATTACACACTTCCACTATTACTTAACCTAATAATGTAAGCAAAATGTTCTAGTTCTCAGGAGAGCAATTCCAAGGATGGAAAAGATTGTTTTACTGGGAGATGCAAATGTTCAAGGTGAAATACAGTGGGGTCCAAAAGTCTGAGACCACATTGAAAATCTGGGATCAGCAAAAAAAGAGACTGCAATCAGCAAAAGTGCTTGTCAAAAGAAGGCTAGCTAGTAGTGGATGAGTAGCGTCTCTAAACCACTTCTCAGGAAGGGAAACAAGGCCAAACGCTTGGCATGGGCTAAGACATACCAGCATTTCACAGTGGATCACTGGAAAGAAGTCCTATTTACTGATTTACTTTCCAAGTTTGAGATTTATGGCAGTAAGGAGATGAACAGAAGAGAGGCTGATACCACAGTGTATTAGAACAACAGTGAAACATGGTCGTCAGTGTGGTCTCAGACTTTTGGACCCCACTGTATATGGCCTCTTGTAAATTTGCAGCTCTAATGTTTGCCAGTGACAGCTAAATGCTTAAAGGAATAATCCAGCTTTTTTCAACCACAGACAAGAATTGACACATTTCCGTTTACTTAGAAAAGAATATAAAACTTGTTTTTCTGTTATTCCGTCAAACTACGCAACTACATACTTTAACTACAGTAAAAAGCAATTCCGTTATTTACAGTTTTGTTGTATTTATGTGTAGTGGTGTAGCTGCATCGTGATACGATACATCGCGATGCAAAAATGTGACGATGTGCATCGTGGAGATCTGCGATATCAGGTGTATTCTACTAATTATGTAATCTACTGCAATTGCACTGTTTGACCACCAGCAGTCGCAATCAACTTAACCCACACCAGCATGTCAAACGTCATGTGACACTCCTAACTTTAACGTCGTTATTAGAAACAGGTGAAGGGGAGCGTGAGTCGCTCCATCGTCTTTTAAATCCGAGAAAATTACGAGAAATCAGGTTTTGACCAAAATTGATTTTTTCTGCCTGTAACATACTTTGCCACCTCTACTTTAAGAAAACATAAATATATTTCACCAACACAACATGGAAATGTTTTTATTTGCTCACTAACCCTGCCTATAGGCTACAGTCTAAGTATGGTGAAGCTGCTATTAAAGTCCCTTTTTTTTTTTTTTTAACTAGGAATTTTAAACCTTCGTTTCTGGTATTTTCTTGGATTACTCAATATTCTTTTTTGTTTACAAATATATACAGGCAACAATGCACATTGTTTATGTTTCAGAAAAAAATAAAATAAATTATATATTTTGAGTATCGCAACAATATTGAATCGAATCGTGAACAAAGTGTATCGTTACACCCCTATTTATGTGTGATCAGACCCACACAACTATAGTAATACTGGGTAGGGCTTCCCTTTGTAGCCCATCCGCCTCAAAGTTCGACGCGTCGTGCATTCTGAGATGCTTTTCTGCTCACCACAATTGTAAATTCTAGTGACTATTGTGCGTGAAAATCCCAGGAGATCAGCAGTTTTATAAATACTCAAACCAGCCCGTCTGACACCAACAATCATGCCACGGTCAAAATCACCGAGATCAAATTTTTCCCCCATTCTGATGGTTGATGTGAATATTACCTGAAGCTGCTAGTCCGTATCTGCATGATTTTATGTATTGCCCTGCTGCCACACGATTGGCTGATTAGATAATTGCATGAATGAGAAGGTGTACAGGTTCCTAATAAAGTGTTCGGTGAGTATATACAGTATATAGCAATAATAATATGTACAACAATACAAATATTTCAGCTGACAACTTCTAGACAAAGCAGCATTTGCACACGCAGTAAAGCAGGGCCTTTTCCAGTGAATAATGATTCCAGTAAATAATTTGAGGTCTATGTCAAAATAACAATATAAATCTTGATTAGACTTCAGTTGATCATTTTAGTTATGGTTTGCATGTGCAAGATGTGTTTTGTTTTTTGTCCGAAGGCTGTTCATTTTGCAGCAAATTATTGTCATGCATAAATATTGACATTTATTTTGTCTCATAAAGGTGTTTACAGGAAAGATCACATATCAAGACAAAGTGCCTAATTGTCAGTTTTCATTAAATTCCACAATTAAGTCAAATCCATCTTTAGTGTATTTTTAAGAATATTGGAAGTACAAAATATTTCAATTACTCATAATTAGTTGATAATTTCACCTTAATTCTCAAATTAATTGTAACAAAAACATACATAATTTAGTACAACGAATAAACATTTTTTAAAAACTAATTATTTATACTGAAAATCTATGATAAACTTTATATGTGAAGGTTATTGTTCGATATAGGTAGCCAAGCATTTGCCTGTAAAATATGTAGAAGTAAGAAATCTGTCATTCAGTGAGATGCCTTTATCAATTATTTTACAACTTAATTTCACTGTTACACCACACTGTCATCTGTTACAATGAATGACAATATCCATGCCATACTGGATTTTTAATTATTTATCCCAATTTTAAGTGCATAACCACATGTAGCATTTGCTTATAATATTTATACATACTGAATATTAATATTGATTCACATTTTTTTCTCTAAAGATGCCTTTGTCTAAGAAAGAGAGGGCTGCAAGGCGCAGGCAGAAAATTAAATTCAGGCCCAGTAGCTAGGATTGAGCAAGCTATTAATGATGTCATGCAATAATCAGAAAAATTGGATATTAATGCAGGATTATGAATACAGAAAAGTTACCATTTAGTAAAACAAAGATAACTTAACATTTAATGTATTGTTTTTTTTATGTTGACAGCTGAAGATATAATGAACTTCAGTTTTGTGTCAACATTTTAATTATTAAATCTGTGTTTCACCATGTAATGATTTTTCTGAACCCCTTTTGAGACTGAATTAGCTCATCTCTTAAATGCTATGGAGAAACTACAACTATGAACTAATATTAATAATAACAAATTAAGGACGTTTACTAGTAATTCAGACTAATGGTGCACTGTCATACAGTGTAATCGCAGAATTCTATATTAAAATAAAACAATATAATTTGCTGACCTAAAGATATAAAGACAATGAGGGCAGTGGAGGCTCAGCGGTTAAGGCTCTGGGCTACTGATTGGAAAGTTGTGAGTTCAAATCCCAGCACCTCCAAGTTGCCACTGTTGGGCCCTGCTAACCCTTAACCCTCAACTGCTCAACTCAATTGTAAGTCGCTTGTCAGTAAAATGTACATATCAAGAAAAGTACTAAAAGGAAAAGAAACGTGAATAGTACTTTAAACCAAATGTATGTTATTCCAATAACTTTTTACATATAAATAAACAACAGCAAAATGTAGTTTTTAAAAAAATAGTTTTTTGTTTAGGAGTGGATGATTCTAACAGAGTAATTTTTAGCCATGTTATCCAACTAAAAAGTGAGCCTTAAATTATTTTACTTTGACAATGATCTGTTGTTATACTGAGCATTTCAATTGAACCCATTTAAAATATCTTTTGACATTATTCTTAAATGAAACCCTTCAAATATCTAGTACAAAGCCATAAAATTTATTCATATTAATTTCTTATTTCTGTTTTCAAACCCCTTTTTGCCTTTGACTTAATAGGTAAATAGCAAGAGGGGAAATATTGCTAGTTTTTAATGGGCGCAATATTTAGGATAAAAAATAAATGTTGAACACCACTTGCGGAGATTGTGAGATTGTCTATGTTTCAAGTTGTAAGGTTTGAATGTTTGAAATTTTTTATTTAAATTGCAGCAGATGCAGCGTATTTCTGTTCAAACTTACAGTTTCTGAATTGTAGTCCTCTCCTCTCGGTGTCCTTCTTTGTTTTCCTCTGTGCGAACAGCAAGTGGGGGGTCTGATGAGGAAGGAGTCTCCAGGTCTACTTCCACCATGTTTGGCTCTGGCTGAGGTAAAACACCACTGCAAGTGCAAATGTAACTTAAGAATGTGGATAGGCTTTAACTTAAGTTAACAATGAGAGACTGCGAGTTCCTAGGTCAATTCAATTCAATTCAATTTTATTTGTATAGCGTTTTCAAAAAATGGACATTCTCACAAAGCAGCTTTACAGAAATCCGGACGTAGATCTAGATCCCTAATGAGCAAGCCAGAGGCGACAGTGGCAAGGAAAAACTCCCTGAGACGACATGAGGAAGAA
>JAOUQW010000016.1:16178345-16193130 GCA_028565825.1 Olivaichthys viedmensis
GTGTAGTGTGAGCTGGTGTTTGGTTGTAGTGTGGGCTGGTGTTTGGGTGTAGTGTGAGCTGGTGTTTGGGTGTAGTGTGAGCTGGTGTTTGGTTGTAGTGTGGGCTGGTGTTTGGGTGTAGTGTGAGCTGGTGTTTGGGTGTAGTGCGGGCTGGTGTTTGGGTGTAGTGTGAGCTGGTGTTTGAGTGTAATGTGGGCTGGTTTTTGGGTGTGGTGTGAACTGGTGTATGTAGTGTTTGTACAGACTTGTAATAAAGAAGAATTTCATATAACTGGAGTTTAGCCAATAACAGTTCACCTAACCTGTCTGATAGGTTCAGAAATGCAAATATATACAAATCCAAACCAGCATTTAAAAAGAAAAACTCTGGATTTTAATGCATGTTTAGTTACTCAAAACTTAGTAAAACTTAGAATGTAACAATATACTTGCTTTTTGTCTACATTACCAAAAAAACATACCAGGTGAATATCAGAGAAAACTGTATTTTTTGATAAACTAGTGACCATTTTAACAGAGCACTATTTTAACAGTTTTTAATATCCTAATAATTTAATTATTGTACTGTTTATCGTGATGAACTCAAAACCCTAATAAAGGGTTGTACAATTGTCATACCATGATTTTTTTCATGCTTTTCTACTTGTACTTAAAACACACAACCATTTTTCTTTTTTCCCACAGAGAGAGAATGAGAGAGAGAGAGAAAGAGAGGGGGAGACTGCATGTGCAGAAACAAATGATAACATTAGCATGTCTTCTCTTTACTTAGCCATATGCTCACACACCCATTAATGACTGTAAATGAGACACACACACACACCTATTCTCACAGTGCTGCGGTACAAGCTGTTGAGTGTGATTATTGAAGCAGACACCTATATATAGACACCTTTAACACAGCACATGGAACGCCCAGTGCTAAGTGTGTGTGCGTGTGTGTGTGTGTGTGTGTGTGTGTGTGAGAGAGAGAGAGAGAGAGAGAGAGAGAGAGAGAGAATGAATCTGCAGCACTAGTGAGGTGAGGAAAGGGAAAGAACAGACATTAACAATCTCAATTGTTTAGTTGTCTCTGTGTAATGCTGGATTGCTGGATCTGTACGTGGTGTGTGTACATGCATGATATGCAGTGTACATGCTTTCCAGTGAGTAGTGCATGTATCATATGTGCATCGTGAGCGTGAATGTTATATGTGTATGTGTGCTGTGCATTTCATAAAATGTTTAATGGTCTTTGTGGGGACAGGAATTAGTCACGGGGTTCCCGAGTGGGGCAACAGAAAAGCATTCACTCTATTGTTGAGAGATCGGGAGTCCAAGAGAGCATATTTGGCCCTGCTGTCTGGGTGGGAAGGATGGCATTACTCCCTCTCCCTTGTCAATCAGAGCGACACTAGCCAATCGTGGGCATCTGTGAGCTCATGTACAGTATACAGAAGAGTGCAGTTAGCGCTTTCCTCAAAGTGTGTTTCGCTGCCGATGTGACATTGCATGAGCAGAAGTTCGAAAAGATGTGGTGGCTGAGCTGCACATGTCTTGGAAGAATTATGTGTTAGCCCTCAGTTGGTAGATGTCATGCGACGGGGAGAACTAGCTAGTGGGTGTGATTTGGCAATGACCAAATTGGGAGAAAATGGGGATAAAAATAAGTAAATAAATAAATAAATAGGATTAAGTCACAACGGTGAGAAAATGTTTTTGTGTAGTGTGTGTGTGTGTTCTCATGGGGAATGTGCACTGTATACTGTATGTGTGTGGTTATGAAGACTGACAGGAATTTAGTGTGTGAATAGACTATATGAAGTGCTAATGAGGTGATAATGTAGTGTGTGTGTGTCCGTGTGTTACACCTATTCCAAATCGGAGTTGATAGTGCTTTTTCCTCTCTGCTGCTGTTTTTTATACTTCTCTCTTCGTCACCTCGCTTTTCCTCTCTTTCACACTCAGCACATATGTTTCGTCATATTTTCCCCTTGTAAGAATTTCTACATTGATCTTTTAGACTTCGCCCAGGTGGATTTTCTCATTTAGAAATTCTTATTTGAAGAATGTTTTTAGCGCTTTGTGAGGACCAAATGTCCCCAAAATTACAGGACATAAGAATTTGGAGATTAGGAGAGCCTAGTCTTCACAAAAAAAAAAAGGTTTTTTACAAATACTGTAGCTTTTATAGCCCAAACTATACCAAAACATGAGCTCACACTACACCTAAACACCTAAAAAAGGCGAATATTTACTTACTGAAGTTAAGGGCGCTTTCGCATGCAGCGTTTACTCTGTTTGAATTAAACACTGGTGCCCTTGATGTGGTTTAGGCAGGTGAGAACATAGCAATCACACTCGGGTACGATCTAAAACAACCAGTCTGCTGGTCTCGGTCTGCATCCAAGCAAACACTAGCGTAGTTTGATTGTAGTGAGAAAGCAATTTGGCCATGAATCGACCCAGCTGCAGGAAGTGAACCAAACGTGCTGTGTATTATTGGTTGCAAGCGGCATTTTTTCAGATGCGAGCTGCTAAACTGAAACGTGAGGCGCAAACTGAGCAGGAGGACAGAGCTGGAGTGCTGCAGAAATACGATGTGCACTGGATATCTGGGCCGAAGGAAAAAAAAAATTAAATGTTGGATGCGGTTCACAAAATGTTTTAAACTAGTTATTTATAGTATTATTCTCCATGTTCAGGTGATTTCCGTGATTTCTGAATGCACTTGCCAAGGTTTTTTTTAGCTTTTTCCATCACTGTATTTCTGACCAATGAATAAAAGAATTCTAGGAGTAAAATTTTAAGCCCCGTTTCTTCTCACATGCCCCTCAGACCTTTTTTTTTTGCTTTTTGGTTTGTTTATTTATGAGCAGTGTGACTCTGAATCAAATCAAATAGCTTCAATTTCACTCAGATTTGGACTGACGGACTAATAGGTGAGAAAGAACCCTAAAGTTAGAGTTAGGTCCATTTGCTGGTCTTCTCAACTTTATCTGCTTTGCAAGGATTAGTCAAGTCAAGTAGGCTTTTATTGTCATTGCTTCATATACCTCGTATACATTGGAACGAAATATCGTTTCTACAGGACCATGGTGCAACACAACAATACAGCAGCACGCTATACAGGACTACATAAAGTGCAAATACATGACAGTGGCGACGAGTGCAAATATACAATAAATACGCAGGACAGTGCACGTTGACTAGACAGAACAGAACAGACATTAGAATGTGGATTTTCGCCTAGTATTGGAATAGTGAAATTCATTTTAGCAGCCTTACTAGGCAGTGTGATATAATCACCCTCCTTTACCCTACAGCTATAGCGCCCTGCTATGTGCCCTCTCCGGTGCAGAGTGTGTTAACCCAGCTGTGTTATGTTGAAGCAGAGGCTGAATTGGGCCATACTAGTCTAGTATGGGTCGCATGCTTTCAGCCAGTTGTCTTTCTGCCTGGGTTGTCCTGTCTTTGCAGGATTTTTGTTCCGGCCTGACAGGTACCCACTGTAATTAACTCCACTCACACTCACACCTCCCCTGCACTACACAGCAGACACACAGAAATTTGAGAGCACATGCCACCTAACACAGAAAGACAGTAACAGAGCCACAGGCAAAGGGTACAGTGCATGCATTTATGCACATAAATAAACATGCACATGCACACAGTAGTGCACGACAGGTTAAATTCCCATAATAAAAAAAAAAAAGAGAACATAATCATACTACAGATAAAATTCACACACCAAGTCACACCAAATGAACCTGCTCTGTATTAAGAGTTTTAAAAAAGAATCTTTCAAATGCTAGTATCAAGGACATAAGGGAGGTGAATTAAATGCAGCAGAGGAGATTAAATGCAGTTAACAAAAGGAGAGAGCAGCAATGTGAACTTCCATTTCCTAGTCGTTCAAGCTGAATTAATACAGCTAATCCCCGACTATGAAAGTCTCATTTCTGTTCACACTGCACACAACTGTAGGTTTGTGCATTTATTTGCTGCAATCCAATTCCTGAATTTATACACAACCTGAAGTAAACAGCAACAAGTCTGGGCCTCACCGGGTGTCTTACTTAGCCAAATTCACACTAAGGGCTTATGTCTTTGACTGTAATTATCGACAGCTAATTTAGGAGAGACAGACATTTAGAAACTTAAAGGAATACTCGAGTGGATTTCTAATCCTAGGGTTCCTGAACTGAAGAAAGAAAAAGACAGATAAACCTGTTTACTGGAAACTCACAACTGAGAATCGATGTCTATGGGCAGTTGTTGGATCAATAATGTTTGTAGATTGCTTTCAGGAACTCTCTAGTCTAAGGTATTTGTATATTAAGTCCTTTTAGAGATGGGACTACTTTTTCCAGAGGGAAGGATTTGTGGTTGCCAACGTAGACACGCAAACACAGAAATGCCTTATACACTTGCTACCTAATTATGCATGGATACCACAAAACCTTCAAGGAAACACAAGTAACCAGAATGACGTCTTACTGTATTGCTCCAGTGCTGGATAAAACTACAGAACAGCAGCTTTGATGAGACATTGTCTCGCGTCTCTTCTCCGAAGATCTTGTTCGAGTGCAACGGTTGTAGTTTTAAATTCGCATTAAATAGTTGTGCATTTTAAATTAGTTGTGTCTTTTGTCCTCATAAACTTTCATTATAAACATTATAAATGTTTCGAGTCAGCACGTTATCTGTTCTTCTCTTTCTTGTCCACGGTAATCGCACATACACTACAGATGCCCTGGATAGAGAATCGGTTAAAAACACTGCAATATTCCTTTAAGAATCCGTGCCTTTGATCCACTCTGTCTGATGAAATGAGCATTCACTCAGAAATGATATTTTTTCATATTTAATAAGTCATTTCACACTGGTGACATGTTTGCTTTGTTCCATTTTAGTCTGTATGGATGTGTGGTAAATTCTTTTTTGAAAGATACACAATCTAAACAAAGATCTAGATTGATCTTCAGTAACTAGTTGACAGGCATTTTTAGTACCTCATAAAGCCAATGTCAGATTGTCACTTGATACAGATGACATCAAAATATACATTACAATAACTACTGAACATATTTTTGAGACGCCAGTCAACATGCCTACACAACCTTTATTAGATGCATGCCTGTACATCCCACACCCAGATCCTACAAAGTGTGATCTGAGAATGCAGTGGAGTCAGTGGCGCACGAGACACCCACCTCCATTGGGGGCTCCGCGTGATGGCATCATCTATTGACGTTTCCGTATAATTTTTGTATAGCATCTGTAAGTAGCCACTTGAAACGTGACCGTCGGTATTATAGCGGTGCTTCTCAATATGGCCCAGCTGCTGCCTGAAGACACGCCCTCTCATTCTGCGCTTCTGGTTGCCGTGATTGTCCACAGCTGACGCAGCATGTCTGCCATATATGGAAGGTCGAGATTCACTTGTAAACAAAGTCATGCATGCTCACAGCAGGTTTCTCCTGACACAATTGTCAGCAAGTTCTGTATTGCAAATTGTTATTAAGCTTACCCGGGACAACTACTGCACTAATGATGACAGACCCTATCCATACATTCACCGACAGTCACTTTCCATGCATGCAAAGTTTGTGTTGATTACTGAGAGGAGTGTTGCGTACATCTTTTACGATTTACAGTCTGTATTACTCACTTCATTTTTTAATGTAAAACCTCTGCCATTATCATATAATGGCTTTGTTTAGGGTCATTAATAAATGTTATGATCTATTAAAAATTTACTTATTACTTGTGCACATTAAGAAAGCCTTCAGACATTTCGGCGCTTGTGTGTCAATAATTCCATTTGTGTGTGCATGTCTGTTTAAGAGAGAGAGAGAGAGAGAGAGAGAGAGAGGTTTTTGTGGAAAGTTAGATTTAACCACACAGTAAGTGATGCCATGTTAATCCTCTGTTTGGCGCAGCGCGCACACACGCACGCACACACACACACACACCTGTATTACTACACTTGTGAGGACTTTCATTGACAATGATTACTGTAGCTAATTAATGCTATGCTACATATAACCCTAACCTTAACCTCAGTAACCAAAAGCAAATCTTTTGGCTCGTTTTTTTTATTTTTTATAAAAGCTGCAGTTTTTGTAAAAAAAACATTTTTCCTAGTGAGGACCAGCCAAATGCCCTCACAAGATCAAAAATGTCAGACGTTCCTATCTTTGTGGGGACATTCGGTCCTCACCAAGATATAAAAACACGAACACACTCACTCTTAGCACCCCCCCTCCTTGCTCGTGACAGGTTCACAGGAGCTCATTAGAGCAGCTCTGCCACAGTGATACTACCTCCCCTCATTTCTTTAAGCCTTTCTGAAATGGCAATGAAACAGGAGCATCGTTTTGCGGTTATTAAGCTCGGGAGCTCTTACATTACGCACTGTATTTGTCGAGGAGTGAGATTTTACATTAGTGCACATGGGGTGGGCTACAGCGCCAGGGCATCGGACCTGCTGGCATGGCTCTACACTCTGAGCTGCACGTTCATCAATTACTTACACTCAGCCATTACTACCTAGAACAGCAGGCTAGGAACATAACCTATAGCTCCTTCCTTCTAGAGGCTGTGCTGTACTCTGTACATAGAGAGGTTATGTGATGATGGTAAAAACCAAATGTGCATATTCCCACATAGCAGAATAAAAGGGTCAACGTGTGTTTAACCCCTTTAAGTCCCAGGAACCGTCGGCAGGTCCAAGTTGACATTCCCCAACCTTGTGAACTATATTCTTTTAGCCATTAGTTTCACCGTATTTACTGAATAGCTTACAGTAGTTATTGAATAAAGTTTAGATTTAAGATGAATAACTGAATTACAAGCGGAGACTTCAAGGGGTTAACAGATGTTAGTGTTACAGCAACCTAGTCCAAGTTTCTCCCTCGTGACTTGGTTAAGCTCGAGGGTCAAGGCTAAAGGGGGAAGGATGATGGAGCCTGGCACACAGGGCTCAAATGCAGAGATTAACCAGGTCCACAGTGTGGAATTAGCTCCAAACACATGACTGTCTAGGCCTTAAACACAAAGCAACCAAACAAGCTGAGAACCGACACTGAATAGAATCGATGGTAAATGCTCCACTTTCCTCCGTTCTCCCAGTCAGCATTTTACACTTCCTTCCTAAGTGCCAAAAACCCCATTTGCCATATTTGATTTCAGATTTTTTTGTAACGATTACTCGATCTATTTTCACAAGTGATTGGTCTTAACGTTAGCACTCATATTCTGTTTGAGGTTTTAAAAGACCCCAGGCACTCTTAACAGCTTAAAAAACATATTTAACAGTTTTAGCTTGCTTAATGACTTTCCTAATTTTTTGAGAACTGCTTATAAAACATGACTGACTTGTTGCCATGTTTCAGAAGTCCTCTGATGCAAAAGTCAAAGCACATGTAACGAAATTGTGGAAAGCGAAAATGTTTTTACAATAATGAAATGAAAATTCCTGAATATGTATTTATTTATTTATTTTAAATACTATAAAGAGCAGTAAACAGTAAAAAAAAAAACTAAACCAAATCCATTTTTAGTGTGAGCAGCCTTCGCCATTAAAACTGCCGCAGTTCTCTTAGGCACACTGTCGTGCATTGATTATGTTCTTAAAAAAAAAAAAAAAAGAGGCTATTACCTAATATGTTACTTTCTTTAATGACTTATAAAAAAATTCTCTGTACCATTTAATTTTTGGGAAAATTAATGTCTGGAAATCAAGAATTTGTTCTTTTCTAATGACACACTAATGCAGAAAACATAAAATGCACATCTATGACAAAATGTATATTAAAATAAAATTGCAGAGTACTGTATATCCTTTTGGCTTTACGTTTTTGGGGGTTTATACCTTGTTAAGAGAGTTGTATCCTTGTTCCTGTACAGAACATATAAATATATAAACGAAGAAATATTTAATTGTTTGGTGTAGTGATAATGTTTTATGGTAATTTATGGATTTAATCACCTTACCTACTTTGTAGCGTCAGTCATTTTCTGTCTACTGGGTTTTAATTTGGTCGAAAGAAAGAAAGAAAAAAAGGAGGGAAAAAAAACCTTTTATACATACAGCTTTGTGGACTTTGAAACCCCAAACAATGAGCAAGTAAAGAAACCAGAAATGCTGCGTTATCACGATTTTACAGCATTTAGTTTGGCATTTAACTTTATGGATACTATACTGTCACTGAACTTGTGCGTTAGGTTAAACCTTAATCTTTAAATCGATGATCCATAAGCTTCTCAAGTGGCTAGCGTTAGCCTCTGCATACAGGCTTGGTTTGTTAATATTTCAATTAGGTCATGTCACGGTGTTGAAATGTATGACAGCCAACTAGCCCTTTGCATACCCTTCATGGTTATGAGAAGATTCAAATAATGTGGCCTCAGAACAGTTCTGACCAATCCACGCTCAATAAGTTACTGCGATACAGTTTGGTGGAATCAACACCCCATGCTTATGCATCTAGCTGTGAGCATGCATACATTGACAGCAACCACAACCATCTGCCCTCTGAATCAATTATGAAATAAGGCATTCCTAGAAAATACGGCATATTGTGGGCCACAATGCAGTCAATAGACAAACAACTCTAGATCAAAGACAACAGCTCCACTGTGCACCACATAATTTCTGCACTTCACTGCACGCCGAGTGGGCTCCACTCTGTTCTCCCACGGATAGTTTCGATGTGTAAACTATGGAGCTATTCAACTGTAGTTCTGAAGCCCTTTTCTCTCTGCTTCTCAGGGCACCCCACTGTGAAAAAGTTTCGAATAGATAGCAAGAATACAAGAGGCTAAGATTTCTCCAAAAGGCCCTGAACAAGTCCCAAGAAACAGCATCCTGATTCATGCTAGTCGAACAAGAGCACTTAGGAAGAAAAACATGATACAGCTGAAAACTTTCCAATCATTACTGATTATAACACTGTTTCGCTACAGCCTGCTCAAGGCTGCCTGATCATCCATTTGTGAGGCAACCATGAGAACGTTTTTTTTCAAAATGAATTCAGACGGTTTGGTGTCGCCGAACTCGAACAGTAATTTTGAGTTATAATTTTTTCAACATGGAAAATGTCTGAAAGCAGCATTAAGTTCAGCAAAAGTTCAGTGAGGTCCGGTCCCACACAGTGGCGACCGGGCAAAGGAGCATACTCTAATGAAATTCTCATCAGATTTGTACGTGCGTACTTGTGGGGGTGTGGTTTTCCAACAGCCTTTGCAGGAGAGACTTTCTGAAAGTTAAACCCTATTCGAACTGGATTCGTTTTACCTGGGGAACTCAAATTTAAGAGACTGCCGACAAGATCTTTTATTTTAATCAAGTATGAATCAGCACTTTCCGCTTGATTACCGCTGAGATCTGTGATTTTAATTAATTCTAAATCTGCAATTTTGTTTTTTTTACAAGCTTGGTTACTAGTAATCATTTTGGCCCAAATGATCTTCCGGCCTACCTATGGTAATCTGGGTAAATTAGACAGATACTTTATCCCGTCCAAATCGGCCAGTCAAATTCCTTACCAATTACATTACCGAACCTCAATCCGGCTTAAGAAACGGTTATCTGCCGAATTATAGAGTTCAATCCTACAAAGTAGGTATTGCTAAAGGTTTACGTGCACACTAATAAGTGCTTGTGAGAGAAAAGGACTGGAGTTCTCAGAGTTCTTCTCTGAACCATGAGCGCTTGAGCCAGCAATATTAAGTCTATGAATGTAACTGGTCATTAACCTGTCACCGTTTAATACACAGGACACATTTGTTCAGTTCTCAACAAATACACTATTATGAACATTTTTAAGAACTGGTAAAATTAGATTTTAAACACGTTAATAGATCACTGTTTGTATTCATTTCGAGCCGCTAGCGTATTTTGTGTGCACACATAGGCCTACAAGTGTGGCGTCCATAGACATGCTTATTCCTGTGTCGAACCCAGTCTCCTGGCAGGGGCCTCGTCTCATGGCTTATGTGGGGGCCCACAAATTTGGGTATGCTACTGCTCAAGCTATAGTGCACTTGGGGTAAAACATTAATATTTAAATACAGCAATGCACATAAAAAGTTGTTGTCCTAACTCGGATTACTCCAAAGCAGAACTTACCTGTAGTTCACACCAGGCCACTTCCACCCACGTCTCCGTGTCCAGGCCTTTGTAAACCGTCTTGAAAGCTCCGCGGCCGAGCTCGATGTCGAATTTAAGAAAGCGGCCACTAGGCGACGTGGCTACAGCCTTCATCTCGGCCTCTTCTTCCTGTTCACACTCACGCTCCTTCCCCTTTAGAGTGGGCACTGACGGGGCACCCTTTTCTAGGTCTGGGCCGCCAACATGGGTGCCACCAGCGGGTACCTGTTGAGTTCCGGTACTGAAGACGGAGTCCGAGGCATGGAGCTCGAGGTGGGGGGCCTCCTCCTCCTCTACTAGCTCATCCTTCTCCTCGCAGATCTCCACGCTCTTACGGAAGAAGCGTTTATTCTCGCGCTTCGGATGGGATGCTTGCTCTCGTGCCTCGCCATCTTCCCCTCCTTCACTTCCTCCTCCTGCTGCGCTCTCTCCTGAGGCTTCCTCTTGCTCAGCTCTTCTCTCCAGGGGCTGTCTCTCCATTTGGCTGGCTGCCTGGCTCCCTGTCCATTCGTTCTCATCCTCCCTCTCTCCATCAGGTTTCTCCCCGGATGACTCCTCTGTGCCGGTGGGCTCGCCGGGGTCAGTCGCCATGGCGAATGACCTTTTGTGCCCTCCCGCCACCCCCTCCTCCTGTGCTCTGGCTCTTTGTCAGACCCCGTCTCTCTTGAGCCCTTGCTTCCCTTCCCCACAAACAACTTCTCTCCTTTCTCTTTGTTTTGTTTGACTCACAGAGACATAGGGAACGCTTGCTTGTGTGTTCCTACGTCAGTACTCCTCTCCTTCTCTTACCTGCTGTTCTTTACCGATCATCTAATGGAGATTCAGTAGCTGAAAATCCAAAAACTGTAGCTCACTGGAAGCCTTTCTCATCAAGGATGTCTTGTCTCAAAGTGTAAGCCGCATCTTCAGGTAAATCCTAAAAAAGATAAGAGCATGAACATTTAGTAGGCGTCATGAGTATCTTTGTATTCCGTACTGTCATATTAATCACACATCAATCAGAGCCTAATTATATGATTGTTGTGATGGTGAAAAAGAGCGCAAACTAAACCAAGACTACTGCTTCTTTTACATGTTGTTGATCAGATATAATTAGCTATGTAAAACCTGACAAAGCCCGGCTGGGAAAAGGACATAAGGTGAGACAAGTTAATTTGCCTTCCATTTTAATAACAGCCTACTGCTTGACTCATACAGACGGCTATAATAAAAAATAAATGGAGCAAATGAGCAAATAAATGGAGCAAATGAGCAAATAAATAGAGCAAATGAAGCAAACTGCATAGAGGGTGCGCTTTCATTGTTTCACAAAAAGACAGCAACTTCAAACTTTAAAGGGAGTTTCACCATCCCTGTCCATTTCTCCTCATCCTTCCTCCATCAGGTTTTACCCTGAATGACTCCATGGCGACCGACCCCGGTTCAAAACCAGCTGATCACTAATGTCACAGTAGATCATATGTATATCAGTACCGCCTGAGCACTTGATAAAAGGCACAACCCCTTTAGCATACAAATCCCAGTAACAGATACAATGGAAAAGCAAATTAAAGTGCATGTGAATTCCATTTCTCTCCCATTTGAACAGAAATGTTTTTCCACCCTATTGGCATTTTGTTCTGCGAGTGAAGAGGTAGGGCCTTCGCTGTTCTTAGAGCACCTGCAGCAGACAGCCTTCCCCTTCTCTTCGCAGTGCCTTCACTTCCTAGTGGCTCAAAATCACTACTCACAGCTTGACACCACTGACAATGTAAATATATATAAAGAAGACACTACTGCAGATCAAAAAAATTAAGTTCAGAACCTGTAGGGAGAGAGTTAGTACATGCTAAAGCCCATACATGACCGAGTACTCAATAGAGGCAATCACATCAAATCCGAAACCGCATTCACAATATCTTAAAAAGATACGTAGTGTTTGGACCATTACTTGATACAAAGGCAGGTAGTGAAAACACATTACTTGATACAAAGGCGGAGAATGCCAGATTGATAACTATTAAAAATGGATGATGCAGTAAAGACCCTTAACATGTCAATAATTCATAAGCAGAGAGAATGCAAAAGTGACTTGGAGTAAAAGCAATAGATGATCGTCGAGGGCACACGTACAGTAAATAAGCATACTAAAGGTGGTCAGCAGTATTTCAATGCTACCTAGACATGATGGGCCTCGATTTCTTATTTACATAAGCAGCTTCCTTATTCACATTTACATTAAGTAAATTATTTTTGTTTCACTCACATAGAGCAAGGCCTACAAGTATGGGTGCTCTCTACCATGCATCTCTCTTGCTCTGACCTAAAATGCACTACCCATACCATTGTCCATCCTCCTCTTGAAATCCATTAAAACTTGGTGTATCCTATTTGCAAAAGGGATTATTTACACAGAGTCATCATTTTTAACACAAAAAAAAAAAAACTTGATTCAGCAATAAACTAGCCTCAAAAAGCAGCATAAATCCAATTTAGGTTATATTGCATTAAGTATCTGCCTTTAACAGCCTCTTGTGCCTCTCTTTACCCACATGTCTGTCTCTCTCCCCTCTGGTGAAATGTTTATCAGCAGCTCTCCACTGTCGCTGTCAATCTGTCTGAGGCAGTCGTGCCTCTCGTCCTCCACACTGACAGCACATATCAGGCTGACCTGTGTGCAACCTCAGACGACTGCTCAACAGAGGGGTTATTTATAGTAATGGACGCTCATTTACCCTGTGTTGAACTAGAACCTAGAACTTGCTTAACTATAGAAAGTCGCTGGGTTTCCTGAGAGGAAATTCACTCATGCTATGGCATCGTGGGGTTTTTTTTCTTTCGTTTTTTTTGTCTATCGTTTGTCTATCCGTCCATTTAACCATCTACTATGTTTTATCTTTAAAGCTATGGATTAAATACTCTTACAAGCACCCGCCTACGTGTAGGATTTGCCAATATGACAGGAACTAACCCAGCCTAGGTCCACGTTGCCATCAATTTCCAATGGAAAGTAGCTAATGCATGCTCAAAGGCCACTAGAAGTCACTGAATGAGGTCATGTGCTTATTTGCATATTCATCATAAACATTTGCATGTCAAAACATTTTACATAAAGGGGACAGTTTTTCTGAAGCAATTCAATCCCCAAACATAGCAAAAATTATGCCAAGTTGGTGACAATCCTGCCAGTGGCTCTGTTTCCAGTTTTGAACATGTCCTCTCAACTTCCACAGTGCCATCTTAAAGGGACACTCCATCGATACATCTGTCGGAACGTTTCAGGACGTTTCAAATTTTGTTGACTTTTTGCTAGCTGATGCTAACTCAGACTCAAAAACTAGCAGGGAAGCACATAATAATATGCAGGTCTTCCAAGTTAAACTGAGCCAAGTACCTGAAGTTTATGATTCCGGTTTGTAGAATAAAACAACAAAATTACATGCCTAGGCCTATCTACATGAGCGACAACAAGCTAAAGCCTGAAGTTAGCAAGTGCTAGGTACAGTAACGTTAGCTAGCTACCTTACGTCAGCTTGACTACACTTCTCAAGACTGAGAGAACAACGTACTTGTCACTGGAGTCTGTTTTATCTGGAATATAAATAGAATCACAATCTTCTTTGCTATATATATCCCTATAATTCTGCTTTTAGCTCTCGCTCATTGTCATCTGGTCTGGGGTGTTGGCTGCATGCTCATAAATTTTATTTTTTTTCCTCCAGCACATTAACATCCTCACCTATAGCTGCTTACCACTACTTCCTAAATGCTACATGTTTTTCTGCAAAAGAGTGAAAAACAGCACCTTTAGCTTTCTTCTTTGTATTTACCAAACCGGGTACACTGTACGCCACTGGCATTCTTCAGCCGAATCATCATCATCATCCAAAAAAACAAACAAACAAACAAAAACAAAAAAACCTTACATTGTTCCGCGACTAGTTGCCTAGGCCACGATTGAGCTATACCACTAACACACCAAGTTTGGAGAAAGCTCTGTTCTTTTTATGTAGGAATAACAAGCATGATGTATTTCAGTCTGGTTTCCAGATGCCTCATAGTACAGAATCAGCTAAAGCAGTCAATGACCTGGTGCTTGCAATAGATTGTGGATATGTTTCTGTTTCGGTTCTGTCGGACTTGAGTGCAGCATTTGACACTATTGATCATTATATTTTTAACAGACAGGCTTTAAACAGATGGGCCTTAAACAGACAAGTGTTTAACACACACACACACACACACACACACTAAGGTATTGTCAGTAGAGGTGACAGAACTATATATTTGTAGGATTTTGTTCTTGTATGTATAATTGTGCCCAAATCTTCTTTTATTATTATTTATTTTACAATTTTCTTTAAACCTGTGGTTGGCCTTTCCATTGGGAACTCATCCAGCATTTTAGCAACTTATCTTGTACCTTCTATTTCATTTAAAAAGTCCAGTGTGGTCCCATTACATAAATATAAAAGAGTGGAAATTTAAGATCACCACTTACAATTACGTCAATAAAAACAATGTCTCTCGTGCCTTATTACTTTAATTGAAGAAAGTTCCAGTTACAACATCTAAAATAACCAAAGGTTGTCTTAATGTAATGTTAAAAGGTATACAATTGTGGATACACAGCTTAGATCTGGAATATTATTGTTCATATAAGAAAGC